>APFE030864308.1:0-17773 GCA_000404065.3 Pinus taeda | reverse complement strand
AACTCCTAATTTCAAGGGCTAAATTTACCTTTTTTACCCTCTCCCTAAAAATAAGGTGGGCTATTTGAGGTGATTTGTAAAAATGTACTATGATACAAAATATTCGCCCACTAAAAATTTAAAACCCCTTAATTTCGCCAAAGGGCGAACATTCGCCCCTAAAATCACCCCTAATACTGAGAGGGGGGGGTGAATCAGTATTATCAAGTCAACTATTCATTTTTCAAAAAAAATTGTATACGCTACTTCAGTTAGTTAAACCCGCGTATATACGCAACTATGCAGAAAGAAACCCGCGTATACAAAGAAAACTTTTAATTTACTTTATCTTTCTGATGATGATTGTTAATCTGTGATGCAGAATCAAATAACTAGTAACCAGAGACAGTAGAACAGAGAAGAAAGACAATCACACACAAGAACACAAGATATAAGGTGAAAACCCAATGTGGGTGAAAACCACCTACTGCAATTCGTCTCTATCTTTCTTTAATTAGAAACTTCCTTTACAATGTACTGGTGCAGTCCTTTACCAGTACGCAGGTTGAAACCTGCAGAGAGCTACAACTCTCTCTCGTTCTCCAACTTCTCCTGGAAGGGAGCCACAACCCCCTTTAGCTCTTGTACTAGCCAAGATACTAGTACGTAGGTGCTGGCCTACAGAAGGCAACAACCTTCTCTTTGTTCCAGGGACCACGTTTCATAAATTTTCAGACTGGATCCATGAACATCAATCAATCATTAAGAATTTCTCCATCAACCAATCACCTTTCACCAATTAGATTTGAATCAAGTAGATATCTCTCTGACAGCTGTACCCAAAACACAGTACCAGAAACCACAACCAAAACAGAACCCAGAACATAGCAGCAATGAACAGAAGCAGCAAGATCACAGTTTAAAACATATAGGCCACTTTCTTAGCCTGAAACATGCATGCATACGCTTCTGCGTATGAAACAACCTATGTATACGCATTCTGTCTTCGCTGAACCTGTGTGTATACACGCCTTTGCTTCACTGAACCTGCATATAGATCTATAAAGGATAATTCATTCTTTCAGATATTCCATCATTAATTAACCCAGATTATCAGACTTATAGATCAAGCAAGCACCACATCTAGCAGATCAAAATCATTTAAAGATATTATCATTCAAGCTTAAAGATTATGACCCATGAATAGAACTTATCCTTCCTTTTGTGCTAAGGTTCCTCCTTCATTCAGATCCAGATCTGCATCATAGCCCAATTACCAATATACCAGCTCTAGCACTTTATCAGATATTCCATAATAATTCAGATGTTCCTTTTTCACAAGATCTCCTTTCTCTTTTATAGCCTTAGGCCTTCCTTAATACCATGGTCCAAAACCATAACATTTCAATACCATGAACCCAAAACTAGGGATCAACACATCTAATGAGATGCCATGGTCCAAAACATAGGTTCAATTCCCAAGAACTAACTACCATGGACCAAAACTATGATCCCCAACATATATGCACTTTTGTAATGTATAACCCGCGTGTATACGCGTCTTCGTCTCGATGAATCTGTGTATATGTCTTTTTCTTCTTTCTGAGTGCCTGAACTGAGATCTGTTACCAAGGAGAGTTACCATCAAGGAAAACACCTGTGTCATAGCTCCAAACCTGTGCCATAATGCCAACACATAGGTATTCCTCAATCTACTCCAACTAGCATTTACTATCTAGTTGGGGGGACCATCCTACGTTCCTCGTGGAGGAATTTATTATCCATTTGCAGGGCCATCTATTACCATAACTTATACAAATCTTGGTTAGATACCTCAGGTCAATCAAAGTCATTATGTTATATATTAACCCTCAATTGGAGCCCCGTTTCCAAGGCTGGAGAGTAATATTTGGAACCTTCCATATGTTCAAAAACCTACTCAATATACTCCAAAAGTGCCTGTGTATTATCCTATCCAAGTTATTGGAAAAAATATATGACAAACACCTATTCAGCAACATGTCTAATCTATTCCTCAAATATTTATTTAATGTACTACTAAAACCATTGTTCAACAAATGGATCCAAGTAAACCTCAAACACTTTTCTAATCTATGCCACAAATGATTGTGTAAGGAACTCCTCATAGATCATTTTGAAAACCTAAATAAACCATATGTCAAACTTTTGTTTATAAAACTGGTTAGAATATACCTCAATCTTTCATTCATAAAGTTTCCAGTTTATGACATAGATACATATTCGTAAACATAGTGCACTAGTCATTCATACATTGTATCTAGGTAAACCTTACCTAGGTTAACCTTTCCAAGACCAAACTTATCTGAGCCAAATGGTGTAGGGTCAATTGTATTAGGGTCAATCTTTTCAAGGTCAACCATATCTTGGTTAACCTTTCAAGAATTTCCATTTCAAACTTGACCTAGAATGACTTACTCTGGTTATTATGAAGGAATGAAAATTCAAATTCCACAAGCTTTTCCAGGATATTTGAGACATCCTCCTCTAGGAGCTGGACTAAATCCTCAGGGATATTTGTAGTGTCCGCAAGACTTTAACTGACAGTTGCCTTTCATTACAACATTAGATTTAGCAAATCTATCTCGGCTCATGAATGATCCAATTTATCATTGTCCCTTTTGTTTGGTGATTGCAACAAAATTACCAAGTGGCATACCGAATTTTGAAGGTAAGATTGAAGAGGATTCATCAAATCATGTAATTAATTATCATCTATGGTGTTATTCAAATTCATTAAGTGATTATTCCATTAGGTTATGACTTTTCCGGTGGAATTTAATAGGTCCGACAGCGAAATGGTACATTGACTTACCACGTGCTCATTTCCATAATTTCAAGTCCTTAGCAATGAAATTTTTAATGCATTTTCACTTAATTATTCGATATGAAATTGGTATTGAGATTTTGAGATCATTAAAACAAACCAATTCCACCCATATCTCAAATCATATACATGAGGGGAGACGCATATGCCGTTTAGTCAAAATTTACATTCTATATTTGTAGTTAGTTGAATGGTTTGTTAAATATTTAATTCCTACCATAACATAAGATATTTCTAAGGGAGGATTTGTTACAAAAGAAAATACTACTCTCAACATTACTTATGAGGTTAACATAGTAGAATCATCTACTAGTAAGCTTCAAAAACTTGGAAGTAAGTAAAAGGGAAAGGTAAAATAAGAACAAAACACCCCTCAAAAGGAAAAACTAATGAAAAACAAGCCTTCTGAAGAGAAAAGGGAACCTTGGTATCCTTTTTTGATTTGCAATGATGACCATTAAACTAAATAATTACCACATCATTTAGAGGTTAATAACTTTCTCAAAGTTTTGTCTATACCTATTATAATAAAATATCCCTTTAACTCTTAAAACAATAAAATGCTTCTTCACAATTCATCTTCTTTATCGACATTTTTCGATATCATGATGACATCCCCTCAAGTTTTGGTAGCAAAAAGCTCCAAATATTATAGGTCTAAAACTCCTTTGAATGAAAACAATACCAATCAATGTTGCACGTTGGTTCGACCTCCTTATGAACCTTTACAATTTGAGAAATCAACTTCTAGCACAATAATTTGTCGTCCTCCCAAAGGTCTTATTTGAAAGATGTCTTTGAATCTAAATGCCAAAGGAACTAAAAATTATAACATTGTTGAAGACATGGCTCAATCTCCTTCACAAATTTCATCTCTCGAAGTGCTCCAAACATATCTAACACAATGGAGATTATTATTTTCAGCCATTGGTGCAATCAATCCACAATATTCTAACCTCATAATCCTTTATCTTGAAAGTCATATACCTGAACTCCTGCATCAACTGGAATTTCAAATTTCGTTTTTCATTAAAACCAAAATACCTTTTTGTACAATAATTGATAAGCGGTCTTCTACCTGTATTGTGTATATTTTTTGTTGGAAAGCTTTGGCTCTCCAACAATCAATCAATCACCTACCATTCTCAAATATATCGATGGAAGAGGATTTTGACCTTATGGTATTTTAAATTATCTACTAGTAGAGTTAGAGGGTAAAACGATTGCTATTGAAGTAGAATTTGTAGATGCTCAATGTGATTACAATATTTTACTATGTCAATGTTGGACTTATGCAATGTCTGCAGTGGTCTCATCAATTTTTCTATTAATAATATTCCTTCATCAAGGGAGGATATTTAAAGTAGACCAATTGGATTTTTACACTTATGATCCAAATTTCATTGATAGTGTACCCTCTGTGGGGAAACAACTAGTTCTTACGAGAATGTTGGAGTCGATTTGCTTAAGGACTCATCATTGATGAAAAATTTTGCACTCCCTCCACCCAACACTTCTTTTATTACTTCCTAAGTCAATATGATTTCAGAAAGCAGTCCATAATCATATGTTCCTTGGACCATGACTATATTGGGTGTGGATCATAATTATCTTCAGGATTGTTGAATGCTTTTTTTGTTTCAGCCTTGTTGGACCCTTATTCCTAACGAGGTTCAAATGTCACCTATATTATCACTATCAAGGGGATTCATGGGGGGGCATGTCAATTTATGAGCCCCTCCCCTTGGGGTGGGTGTTCGGGGATAGTGCCCCTTAAGCTAAAAATAAATGAAAGTTTTCCTTCTAAAATATTGTAATTTAGTAGTAAATCTAGGTCGTTCATTAGGCAAATTATTTGATACTAGAATTTATGTTAATTTAGTTTTTTTTTCTCTAGAAGGAAACACTCTGTTTATATGAGGGAAATGTATTGCAGTTGTGTATTATTATTCTGAGAAAAAAGGAGAGAGGATATTGTTTGAGAGTTAAGTGGAAATTACAATGGATCTATTGTAAGTTGTATCTCTTTATTTTGTTGGATAATATAAAAGGAAGGACTGGATGTTTCTCTATGGACGCAGCCCAAATTGGCTGAACAATGAATATTTGTGTCTCTTTTGTTATGTGTTTCTATGTTTTTTCTTCACAATATTTTTATGTGTTTCATTGCTCCATTAATTAGTTTATAGCCCATATCACAATCATAATTGACCACTTATAGATACCAAATTCCTCTAATCCCATTGGAAGTAGATTATCACGTTATTCAATCATTTTTACCACCCCTTCTTAATGTCACTGATCTAGTGAATGTGATCATCAATGAGTACTCACAATAATTTTAGTTAGAACCTATATCATTCCCTCACAATTATGATAATATGTTTCCAACAGATGAAATTATAATGGACATCATGAATTTAGATGACATTCCTTGGGATGATTATCATCATTGTTCCTTTTTCTTCTTATCCTAGAAAAGATTGAGAACCACTTTCTACAATGTTTTCACCTGATTTGTAGATGGCCTAAATTCCCTATATTGATTTTATGCTTAGTATGTATTTGAAAATAATTTAGGGAATATATCTACAACATTTCTTCTTAATATCTCGGTGAATCCTGGAATTATGAAGAACATTCATACATGTGCCTCATGCGCGCTTGATGAAACTCATACTTATAAATCACTATTCCACGAATTCCGCAACATTTTTCCTAGTCTTATGAGGAAATGCCCGGAATCGACCAAAGTATTGTAATTCATGAAATTAAGACCTACCTACATGGTAAGCCCATCAAAAAAATATTACGTCTAGTGCATCCTACGAAATCTATCGCTATCAAAGCTTAAGGTGAAAAACTTCTGAAGGTTTCCTTTATCTATCCTATTAATTTGACCGATTGGGTTTTCAACATCATTCTTGTTACCAAGAAGCAAGGGACAATAAGAATAAGATTCGATTATAGAGATGTTAAAAAATATTTTCTTAAAGATAGTTATCCTACTCCTCACAATGACCAAATAATTGATGATTTCGTAGGTAACTAAATATTTTCTTTTATAGATGGATTTTCTGGTTATAATCAAATTAACATAATCGTTGCATATTAGCATAAAAGCACATTCATTTGTCCATGGGGAACCTTTCCTATCGAAAACTTCCTTTTGGGACAAAGAATGTTGGTGCCACTTTTGTTACACATTTCAAGACATTAAGGATATTGCACAACCATACCTAGATGATCTACTAGCACATTCATTAAAACATCAAGATCATCCAATCCATAAATGAGCGATTTTTCTCTGATGTTGGAATTATAATAGATGCTTAAACCCACATAATTGTTTTTTTATTTGTCACATCTCATAGTTTAATGGGATTTTATGTGTCTAAAGAAAGCATTCATGTTGACCCCATCAAGGTAGAGGATATTTTGATTTTTCCTCTTCTTTCCAATTTACGAAAACTCTAAAGTTTGTAGGGGAATGCAATTATTTTACATTGATTCATTCAGAATTATGTCGAGATAAAGGTTTCAATTGACTTTTGAAAAAGGGAATCCCTTTAATTTGGTATGAATATGCTCAAAAATCTTTTGATGGACTTAAACACATCTTGAATCATGCACCTTTATTGGATCTGCCTGATTATCACTGGGATTTTGTTTTGTACATAGTTGCATCAGATGTTACCATCGGTATGGTATTAGTCCAGGAGGATGAATTTAACTATGAAAATGTTTTCTAATACTCGAATTGGAATATTCTCAATTCTAAAAAAAAATATACACATGTGGATAAATTGGTTGTGGGCTCTATGCGAGCCATTAACAGATTTCATCATTATATTCTATTGTGCAAAATAATAGTGGTTTGAAGTTGTAACCCCATGGTTTATATTATTACTAGAAAATTTCTTAGGGCAAATTATTCCAAATGGGTTTTTATCCTATAGGAATTTGACTTAGAATTTGTTAAATCCAAGTTAATGAATCACTAGTATTTGTTGAGCTTATTTGTGACTTTCCCTATTATGAGACTGGAACAATGGCAAAGGATTATCTTCTAGATGAATCTCTCTTTTTATCAATACACTAGATGCTTGGTATGGAGATATTATTGTTTATATCCAGACTTCAACTTTGCGGTTTGAATTATCTCGTATTAATGATCGTCACATTTGGTACCAACCCCAACAATACACTATTGTTGTCGATATACTTTATCTTCATGATGCCGATTAGATTTTATGATGAAGCTTAACACATGAAGAATCTAAAAAAATATTTGAATGATTTCCATTCTCGAGCATGTGGAGGTCATATGTGAGGATTTGTCACTACTCCAAATACATTGCACATTGGATATTTTTTCCTTTCTATGTTAAAAAATTGCATTGTTGCGGTCAAGAAATGTCATAACTGTCAAATGTATCATCGCAAAATGTGTGTACCTCTTCCTCCTCTTCACCCAATAATCATTGTTGATTCCTTTTTGAAATGGGGCACTGATTTTATTACATGCAACCCTCACTCGACTGGGGGGCATGAATCTATTATTGTAGTTGTGAATAATTTTATAACATGGGCCGAGGTGATTCCTACAATTAGGGATGATGGTGAAACCACAACTATTTTAATATTCAATCATGTCAATTCTCGATCTAGTTTCTCGTAGGCCATCATCACTTTTCATGGTAGACACTTTCCAAAATTTATGATGACCAAGATTACCATGAAGTTGGGTTTACATCATGATAACTTGATGCCCTATTACCTGCAAGCCAATGTCCAGGTAGAATCTATGACTAAATTTTTAACCACAATGCTTCAATAGAATATATTGAGCCATAAGAGAACATGGCATCTAATGCTTTGCTTAGCATTGTAGGCATATCACCCATTAGCGAAAACCGCAACCCGATTTATACCCTTTCAGTTAGATTATATTCTAGAAGTTGTATTACCTATTGAATGTGAAAGTTTGTCACTAAAGCGAGAAATCGAATTAATTCTTGCTACTTCTATAGAGGAGGAGAATTTTCTACACTTAGCACATTTAGAAGAGAGTCATTGTGATGTTGCATTTGCTAGTGAGGCTCATAAAAAGCATGTTAAGGCACATTTTGACTAAAATGTAAACCCTCATGTGTATTCAAAAGATGACTTGACCTTAGTTTATGATCAAGAACATGACAAGTTAGGAGCTGGAAAGTTCAAACAGATGTGGCATGGTCCCTATATTGTGAAAATGGACTTGCAAAAGGTGCTTATGAGTTAGTTGAGTATAACAAGCTTCCTTTGTCTAAGCCTAGAAATGGGATTTATTTGGAAAATTATTATTCTTGGGTTACTGCATTAGTACATTTTATATCGTTGTATCACATTTTACATGCGTGGAAATTTTATTTATTTTTTACAAACTCCTTCTATTTCTCTCACTTATCTTGAGTTACACTAGATTTGCAAAAGTTGATGCTCCCACAAACTTAGATCGACTATGCTGATGGTGCTAGTCGTAGTACTGGGAATCTCTCTTCTACCTCTAGGGCCATCTTTTCTCCCATCGATGAGTTAGTGATTCTCCATTGGGTATGCTTTGGTCATGTGATGAATAATACTATAGAATATAGTCTCATCATTGAACTATTATCTGATGCCACTCCATTTGGTATCCATTGTTTAATTGTTAGATTAGATTCTCAACTCATAGTATTGCACCCAAGTTGCATTTATTCAGTTTGAACTTCTTCAATGTTAAGGATGGTTTTATGGGTTCATCTATTGGAAAGATACTTTTATTGCATTGATTACCAACACATTCCAATACATTTAAACATATTAATTAATGCTTTGGAAAATGAAGTGTTAGAAAACATTTGCAATATTTGTAAAAATAAGAAATAGCCATTCAAACATTGTATAAAATAGGCTGAGTAAATAGAGTGATGTCCAAAACATATGAGGTCCAATACCTTGATTATACAAATATATGTTGATATACGAAAAAGATAAAACGTAGCTCTAGGCCTACAAACTAAGTACAGAGCTCATGATAGCAGATGATAGGATGAGCCACTCATCATAAAATATGGACAATCTATGAAGGTACAGTTGTTGTATCCCTCCAATAATGAGGAGGAAGGACATTAATTCTAAGGGCTGGTATATCTGCAATCAACCTCTCTAGGTGCACCTCAATCTTAGCTAAAGTATCCACTACAATAGGATCCTCCTCAACAGGAACTAGTTGTCCACCACACTTAGTTGTTCATAATAGCATTGCTAGTCTAATTTGTTCCATATCAGCATAATATTTAGATATTTAGTTTTCTATCAAATTTAAAAACACAACAAAAAATCTTGAAAAATACAAAAGCAACCAAAGTGAGATGTTTTTCCTAGGTCTTTGCATTGCATTCCTTCATAAAGAGAAATATCTCGATCACCTCTAAAATATGCACGTGTATGGGTAATCTTCAATCATGAGGAGTTGCTGGCCCAACCATCTAAAAAATGTAGGAGTGAATCTAATCACTGATCCACTATCATGGTGAGCCATTAACAAAACCCACTGTAGCATAGGACAATATCTTAGATCCATCATCTCTGTTTGAACCTGTGGATGTAGTATGGGGATCCTATCCATGAAAATGATACTACAATCAAACCATATCCAAAGTGCTTCAGTCATCCTATATTTTATCTAGTTAAATGTCATTTTAAATTAGCTAGAATACTTTTGCACCAATTGAATACGGTAGGTTGCATGCACGCTAATGCAATTTGCATTTTCCCTTTTGTAGCTAGGTGCAACATTGTATTTCCACATAAGTGAGTAATGGTGAATGTGATGGTCCTTAGCGGAAGCTATCTTATGTCATTAATTTAAATTCTTCCACTGCTTAGTTTGGATCCATGAATACAATACCCACTTATGTAATATTTTTTTGTTTCACTGCCTACCATAGGACCAAAGAGAAAAATATTGGCTCCTCAGTGTGAGAGCCTTCTCATAAAATAGATGTCCTCAAAATCGATGTTCAATGTGAAATCGATGTTTAGTGTGTGATAACCAATTTCAACAAATTGATCTTGAATATTCTAGGCTCTCACTAACCATGTCAGTAGATCTACTTGGGCACTCATGCTCGAAATCAAGAGAAATTTTGCCAAACCATGATTTATGTGTGCTTGCATTTTTGCTAGATCATTAGCTACAACAATACCTTGGACTTACTTTTCTCTCTTTATCCATTCCATTTTGACAAGAAGAAAGTTCGCAATGAATGAGAAAAGTACCCCCGGATGCGGGTGCGAGCAGGTGATAACAGTACGGGGGTGGGCTTCCCACTTGGCAAGTGGCAGCTCAGGCCCGCCACCTGTACACGGCAATTAACTCCCGGCGTTAATAATCCCTCCAGACGCTTCATCCACGGCATTCGAGCTGATTCGACCATCCCTCCTCGCGCGAGGTCTGCAATTCCACCCTCCGGGAAACTAATGAACGCCTCTGGTTTGCACATGGCACGCTGCAGGTCCTCTCCATATAATGATAGATGCTTAGGAAAGGTAATGTATAGCTTGTGGATTGTTCAGGTTTACATCTGGTTTGGGAATTCTGTGTTGTGGCAGGTTCAGAGAGAAAGGAGCGGCGACGAAACAAGCCGGCTCCCAGCATTTCCCTCCCATCTCTCCGCGCTAGATTGCAGCTGCTGGTGGCCTGCTATCAATCCTCGACCTGCCTTCTTTCCTTGGCCTTCCATCATTCCCTGGTCTGCTCGTCGGTTTGCTCAGTTCTGTAGAAGCGATCCTCTCCTGCAATTACCTGTGCCTTCTGTTGCCCTCTGGCCTTTCCGTGCCTCTGCGCCTCTGCTGCATAATTCCCAGTCTATTCCGCATCACTCCAGCCTCCTTTGTGTCCACCCCGGTCTGCAATGCCTAAGGAGAGGCTTCGCGCAAGTTGCCGCTGTGGCGGGTCTCGGGGAGGGGCAAGAGGTAGAGCCTCCATCCCTCATTCCTCTGACTCGTTGTCGGACGACGCCAACAGTGCTCATCGCCGACGCAGAAGAAGACCAGGGCAAGCTCAAGCCCCGGCATGCAATCACAGCTTCCATCCCTCTTCCCGCTTCAGCTTCCCCTACCTTCTGGACTCCGAGACTTACTATGTGTCTGTTAAAATTGAAAAATGTGAGCATGAGGTTTGTGGGCTAGCGGCAAAGGAACACAGGCCTCCGGCTCTAGTTCTGGATCAACCAACCTTGTCTCCTGCACAGAGGGTTGGTCTGGCAATTCTTCCTCTAGCTTCAGAGCAGGGTCAGCACCACTTGGCAGAGGCATCAGCGGGAACCGTGGCCGGTCCAAGCGCACCTGCGGAAGACGATGCGCCTCACACAGACTCAAGCGAGCCGGACCCGTATGCTTGCAGAGTGGTGGAAGAGGTGCCATCTACCTCTGTGGACGACTGAACCAATTCTCAGGGCTATCAGGCAAAGGGTATGGCAATGTCTTTTGTTTATCTGTTGGGTAATGACATGCGTCTTTTTCAGTGCTCTATCGATATGTAAGGTTGCTGCTCTGTCCAGTCCACAGCAGCACAACCATAGTTCTTATGATATGCTTATGTGTACGACGTCAATGTGGAATATAGAGTCCAGGAATATGTTTTTTGAGTCAGTCTTGGGGTTCCGGGTTCTGGTTAAAAGTCTGTATTTCGGAATATATATGGGTTTCAGGGTTTTTTTTCCTCACTGTCAGAGTTCTGTAACAGTAGGCAAGTCTCCCAATCCTGGGGAAGGACAAATGCCTGGCTGGATAAGGTCATCAATGCTGCAAAATCCATCTCTGTAGGATGGTGCTATCCGAGGTTCGCCTTGTTGTAAGTTTTTGAAGTTTTTTGTACCATAATAGAATTACCATAATTTACAAAAAAAAAAAATGAATGAGAAAAGTATGTTAGATAACAAGCATCAAAATATTGGGAGATATTGTGAGCATTTTACCTTTTGTGTTTTTATGCCCTAATTTCTGATGAGCCCTGGGATTGGGTAACTTATTGGGCTCATTTTGCCTAACTGTTCTTCGTCATTCCACCATTTTTCATATTTTATGCATTTTTTTGAGTATATTTATGTTAGTTGAACAAATGAGGATAGTCACTTGACCAAGAAGGCTAACACGTTGTTAATGCAGATTTTTGGACAAGTTTTGGACGAAGGCCAAGCAATTATGAGCCAGATGACAGCCAAGCATGAGGGAACAATGGTGAGGATTCATAGGAAGGGTGTCTCCTGCATTAAGAGGCCCTTCCTCGAAATCTCCACCCTCAGCTCGGAGTTTAGCAGGCCACCGAAAAGTATTCCCAAGGGCAGCCGAGCAGTCTTATGTAAAGTGGTTGATCACTAGCAGTTTGAGCAACCGAGCCCCTTGAGTTAAGGAGGGTTGTTGGAGACCCTCGTAGTGCATAAATAGGAAGGCTTCCAGCCTTCATATTTTAATTTTTGAACTGTTGTATTTGGCACTATAGTGCTATGATTTTCTCAGCCCATTTTGTAGCTCCTACTGTATAACTTTCTTTGTGACATGGTTATTTTTGAGTAATGGAAAGTAGCTTTATTTGGCATCAGTTCTGAGTTTTTCTTAGGAGCCTGTATCTCTTGGGGTTGGGCCCAACCCAAGTGCCAAGGCTTCCTTTGTGTACTATTATTTTTTCTTAGTATCTTTGCAAAATAATCTCTGTTAAGTAGATTAGAATCTTGCTTGGTTTCCTAGGTCATTTTTGATGATTAAAAAGGATTTTCATGTTTATATTGATTTGATAGGTTAATAACAGAGAAGATCTTCATAAAATGGCCATCAAGCACCTCTGATCTCACCTCTCCCTCTGTGGGACCATGAGTTGGGACCAAGGTGACCTTGCTGCCACCAAAAACACTGTCTTTGCTCCATCATGCAATTATTAGTGTTTGATTCTTATTTGCAGAAGTTGATACTAGTTGTGGTTACATGCTTAGGTTCATGATTTCTTAGTTGCATAGTTATTTCACATGATTTCATTGAAAATAAACTTTTTTTCATTTTCTTTGTTGTTATCTAGGTCAGATTAGGTTAAAGTAACTAGGTCCTTGATTTTCCGAGTCTTTGTTTGTTCAGTTTGAAAAATAATTTGCAGTGCACCTGTAATATTTCTCTATCTGCCCATACTCCATCAATCCCACCTAATCCATCCTCTAACCTAGATTCTTGCCTTACATTTGCCACATTCGCTCACTTGGCCCTAATTCCCATATTTTTGTGCAACATTGCTCCACTCCTCCTTGAACAAATCCAACCATCCTCACCACTCCTTAACTCCATCCACCAAGTCCTGCACCTCGTCACACCCTTCTCTCACCTCCACACCCACTTCTTCACCTTTCTTCCTCCATCAATCCTCCAAAATCCTCTTTCTGAACATCCTGTAGAAATTACAGAACATCCTTTAGAAATTCAAGAACATCTTGTAGAACCCCTACAGACTTCTTGTATAAGCTCACAAAAGCGGTTTCTTGATAGCCAAACTCTATGAAAATCTCTAGAAGGGTGCTAGGGACCCCTTAGGCCCTCTTATAACCTTCCCAACCTCCTGCAAGCATTTCCCTTTGCCAATCCACCTCTGCATAGTCGAAAAAACAGTTAAAGCACATGCATGATAATTCTCACAACTTATTCAAAAATACAAAAAGATGTTTTCTTCAGATAGAAGTAGCTTAGACACATGTATTTTACCTTCCCAGAAGTCAATGGAATCTTTCTCAGTAACTTGCATCCTCTTTCTTGCATTAGTAGGGCTAGCTGGTAAAATTAGGGTTTGCTAGGGTTTGCATTTCCTTTCAGCTTTTCAGTTTATTTCCGCAAGTAGATTAGCTTCCTTTGAGTTAGCTTCCATCCATCAATTAAAAAGATTCTTCTCAGAGCTCATAGAAGTTGGCTTAAGCGCCTAGCGGACTTGTGCCAGCTGACCAAGTGACAGTCGCGACAAGAGCTAGTACTTGTGCATACAGCACTGTCGCTTCCAAGTTTGTTACGAACTACCAGGTTGATAAAAGTAAAGAAGGGAGTCCCAGGAGTTGCAACATTATTGCTGCAATACTGGAGCCCACCATTCTTTTTGGCATCGTTGCCGGGGAAGCGTCAGAGTATTTGTGATTGTTTCTTTTCTTCTATTTTCTACTACAACCTTATGCTAAGTAGTTTATTTCATTTACTTTCTACAATTTCATTCCCGCAAAAGCAGACTAGACATTTCCTGCTTTCCTAGATTAGTATTTCAATTCTGCAAGAGTAGATTAGCATTTCAATTCTGCAAGCGTAGATTAGCATTTCAATTGTACAAGCGTAGATTAGCATTTCAGTTCTACAAGTGTAGATTAGCATTTCAATTTTGCAAGCGTAGCCTAGCATTTCATTCCTGCAATTTCATTTTAGCAAAATAGATTAGTCCTTTCCTGCTTTCATTTCAATTCCACATTTTCATTTCAGCAAGATAGATTTTAGTTAGTTGCAATTGAATCTATTTTAGTTTTGTAGGTACAAGCAGAAAAAAAAACAAAAGCAACCAAAAATATTTCATTTCATGCCTTGTAGGAATAGAGACAATATCAGAAAATTCTTACCCAACACCCCCACCACATCACTGAGTCACCCTTCTCTCTTCTTTGGTGGTTGTGATCTAGAAGAACCTATAGGTGAACCTCCAGAGATATATGAAGATCCTATAATAGAAGAAGAGCAAGAGAACATCCCTCTTGAGACCATGGTTGAACACAAAAATGGTACAGGAGATTAGGAAAGAATAGAAGGTGCCTTTCCCATCCGAGAGACCAATGGGGATATGAAAATGAAAAACATAAGTCCCTCAGCCTTACCTCACTTCCATGGATTTACCACTGAAGACCTTGATACCTTCCTGTTTGAGTTTGTTGTCCTTTGTCGAAGTTATGACTATGCCGAGGAGGAGCAAAAGTTGAAACTCTTTCCTTCTACACTCAAGGATGCATCACTATATTGGTTCATGGGGTTACCTGGAAATAGTATCACCACTTGGGCTCAAATGCAGCAAGCCTTTAACAAAAAATACCGGGCCTACTGTAGGTCAAAAGAAACAAAGGGAGAGATCTTTCGGATGACCATGGGAAATGATGAGTCTTTAGAAGACTACAAGGAAAGGTTCCAACTTAGTTATAAATGGGCCAGGTGCACACTTGACCCCGAATCTTTGAAGCTCGTTTTGCTCCGAGGAGTCCCTGAAGACTTTCTAGATACCCTCCATTTGCTAGCTAGAGGGGACATCTACCAACTACCTTATGAGGATATAAAGACTGTGTTTAGAATCCATTCTAGGGCAGCCCAGAAAAGAGGTAGGGGGAATCCACTTTCAGTTAGTACCACCTTCTCCAAGCATGAGTTTGCTAATCAGATGGAAGACCTCAAAAGTGAGATGATACAGACCATTGCCATGCAACTTAATACTTTTTGAATCCAACAAAAGAAAGAGGAAGCTAATAGGGCATTGGCCATTTTCTGTCCCAGATGTATGAGGAATCACCCTAAGAATGAGTGTCCATTGCACTCAGTAGAGGTATGTTTCGTTTGTGAGGAAGACCACCCGAAAAACCAGTGCCCAACCTTACCCGGATTTAAATCCATGTACCAGGGGACTGAGGCAACCACCGAACCTTTCTACTTCCTCAACGAAAGGAGACCACATGGGCCCAGACCTTACCAGTAGGGGATGCAAGGGACATCCCAAGCTTATTATAGCCGCAACCAATATGCTCATATACCTTCTTTGGGCCCCACTACTCATCCTTCCTGGTCCGCACCTCCTCCGTGGTCTTATCCATCTCAATACCGTACTCAACCTACTACTCATTCATTTCACTCACATGTCTAGCCGCAGCCTTAGTGGAATGCACCTCAGCAGGGGTGGAAGCCCCAATACAACTCTCTTCCCGCCATTCTGCCTCCACCACCTCCTCCACCACAACCATTACCTCCTGCTCCTCCAAGACAACCCCAGATGCCTGCCCAACCGAACCCGAACCCCAACAACAGACAGGCCCAGCAGGTATACACTGGGGAGACAACATGCCCTACCTATGTTGTGGAGATCCAAGAGATCAACCTGCGATCTAGGAAGGCCCTTCGAGATCGCTAACCTCCTCCCCCGGAGGATGAGGAAGGAAAACAAGAAAGTGAACCCAAGGTCATTCCACCCTTTCCTGAGCAACTAATAGTAACCACGCAACCAAACACAGAGGAGACTGAACTTCTGGGAGAACTTAAGCAGTTATGTGTGAAAATACCACTTGTCCAGGCCATAAAAGATGTACCAATATACAACAAATTGATCAAGGAGAAGTGTTTCAGGCACCCAGGCAAGCGCAAGAGAGATGCCCCGACTATCAATGTCATAGGACAACTGTCCGATCTAATGTTGGGGAAAGTAATCTGTCCAAAATATTTGGACCCTAGGAGTCTTGTAGTTGATGTCCACATCAATGGCACCATAATCCCCCACACCTTGATTGATCTAGGGGATGCCATTAATGTGATGACCAGGGAAAATATGCTTAAACTCAACCTTTAGAGTTCGTTAAGAAAGACCGCGACAGTACTACAGTTAGTAGACTGCTCCACCGTGATTCCCGAAGGGATTGTGGAAGATGTCCTAGTCTTAGTTGACTCTTGGGAGTATCCTGCGGACTTCTTGGTCCTTCAGCCAAAGGCAAACTCACTCGATACCCCCTCATTTTGGGAAGACTTTGGTTAGCTACTACGAATGCTTACATCAGTTGTCAAGCTGGAAGCATGACCATCAAGAAAGGGCCGATGTCCAAACAACTAGTCGTCTATCCTCTTGTGCAACCTCTTCTAGAACATGAATTACCACTCTGGTTGGAAGAGCGAGATGAGGATGAGGTCTACTCTGCACCTTTGTGCACAGTAGAAGCCACTAGGGGAGGCCCTCAAACCGAAGATGACTTGGTTGAGGATTTGATTCAAAACCCACCCCGCGGGGCACTGTCATTAGAGCCGTTGGTGGAGGATACCCAAGCCAGTGCTTTAGTGGACCTCTAGGTGACTGATCCGACCCCTCCCAGAGTTAAGAGTGTGGAATTTGGCCCTGAAAGAACATTAAATATTAGCTCCTCCCTATCTTCCTCCTAAGAGAAGGAGTTATGTAGTTTACTCAACAATCATTTGGATGCTTTCGCTCGGAGCTATAAGGAGATGAAAGCAGTCCACCCTTCAGTCTATACCCATCACATTTACATTAAAGAGGATTGTAAACTAGTCAGGCAGCCCCATAGGAGAATGAATCCAACCCTTAAAGACATTGTCAGGGATGAATTGCAAAAGTTGTTGGATGCAGGATTCATCTACCCCATCTCTGGCAGTGAGTGGGTCTCAGCTCTGGTGCTTTTACCCAAGAAAAATAGGAAGTGGATAATCTGCGTAGATTACCGATAACTTAACAAAGCCACCAAGAAGGACCATTTCCCTTTGCCTTTCGTAGATCAAGTGTTGGATGGACTGGCAGGGAAGAAGTTCTTCTCTTTCCTAGATGGGTTCAACAGGTATAATTAGATCCAAATCAGCCGAGAAGGCCAGGATAAGAGCCCCTTCACTTCTCCATGGGGTACCTTTTCCTACTGGGTCCTTCCCTTTGGGGTATGCAACACTCCTGCCACTTTCCAGAGAGCAGTATTGAGCATATTTTCTGAACTGGTTCACGATTGGGTTGAAATATATATGGATGACTTTACTCCTTATGGGTCCAACTTCCAAGAAGCATTGACTAACCTGGGAAAAGTTTTAACCAAGTGTATTAAGATGAACCTGTCCCTCAGTCTCGAAAAATGTGAATTCCTGATGACTGAA
>APFE030864291.1:0-145858 GCA_000404065.3 Pinus taeda | reverse complement strand
GTGCAAAGATGCCATTTCATCAACCATGGCCTCTTTCCAGAGTTTTCCATCCTCTGAATCCACTGCTTCATTCACAGTTCTGGGATCATCATCAGTAACAGACAAAGAAAAATTTGATCAAAAAGCAGATGGACTATACCTTTCTGGCTGCCTTCTTTCTCGAACTGATCTTCTCATAGCCGGAGTTTGTGGCTCTTCATCTTCTGATTCCTCCTCTGCTACAGATTCTGATTCTTCCTCCTTTAGTTCAAACTCTATCTTCACAGGTTCCTTTGGTTGAACTTCATGTTTGATAACATCTTTCACCTCTCTAAACACCACATCTCGACTGTACACAACCTTCCGTGTGACTGGGTTCCAAAGCTTAGAACCCTTTAAACCATCCTTATACCCAATAAAGATGCACTTTTCAGATTTACTATCCAACTTGGTTCGTTTCTCCTTTGGAACATGTACATATGCATCACATCCAAATACCCTCAGATGTGAAAGAGAGGGTTTTTACCAGTCCATACTTCTTGTGGAGTCTTATCCTCCAACGCTGATGAAGGTGACCTGTTGACCAAGTAACATGCAGTTCCACCGCCTCTGCCCAGAATTCCTGTCCCAACCCGGCACCACTGAGCATGCTTCTTGCCCTTTCCATCAACGTCTTGTTCATTCTTTCTGCGACTCCATTTTGCTGAGGTGTATATGGAGTAGTCTTCTATCGTACTATACCACACTTCTTACAAAATTCTTCAAATTCCTTGCTGCAGAATTCTCCACCATTATCTCTATCCTCAGCACCTTTATCTTCTTCTCTGTCTGATTTTCCACCAGACCCTTAAATTCTTTAAACCTGTCAAAGACTTCAGATTTCTTCTTAAGGAAATATATCCATGTATTCCTTGAGAAGTCATCTATAAATGATACATAGTACACAGACTTACCAGTGATGGAACCTTCACGGGTCCAAACACATCACTGTGCACAAGCTCTAATATCTGTTTCGTCCTCTTACCACCAGAGGGGAAACTCACCCGATTCTGCTTCCCATATACACAATTTTCACAGAAATCAAAATCCAGAGAGCTATTACTCATACCTTCTACCATACCTTTACCATGAAGTAATCGAAGGCCATTCTCTCCAATATGTCCAAGCCTTTGATGCCACAACATGGTCTTCTCTCCAGAGACCACTAGAGTTTCTGCTCCATTTTCAGGAACCATAGAACTATTGCACCCGTCAACAAAAATGCTACCTTGCAGCTTGTACAGAGTTCCAATCCGAACTCCCCGCATCAATACCAGTGCTCTTCGAACCATCTTGCAGGTATCCTTCTCGAACACTGTCTTTACACCAGCATCATCCAACTTGCTTACAGAAATCAGATTTCTGGCCAACGCAGGAATATGCAGAACACCTGGAAGGGTTCTAACCCTTCCACCTTGCAACTTCAACTTTACTTTTCCGCGACCAATGATTCAGCCTTCCTATCATCTCCTAAGAAGACATCACCACCATCGTATTTCTCATACTCGCAGAACCACTCTCTATGGGGAGTGAAGTGAAAGGATGCACCTGAGTCAATCAACCATGCCTCATGATCTACATGTGTACTTGAAGAAGCCAAGTACACATCCCCACCTTCATCTGAGGTGGTTTTCGCCTCTGCAGAAGGAGCATCATCAGATCCCTTTCCTTTATCAGGAGCTTTAGATTTACACTCCCTTCTGAAGTGCCCTTCCTTTCCGCATTTCCAGCACACCACCTTTGTAGGTTTTCCTGGAGATTTAGATCTCCCTCTAGATTTAGATCTCCCACTCGATGACTTATTTTTGTTTCTGTTCTGGGACCGTCCTCGTACAGACAAGGCATCAACATTCTGGTTGTCCATATTTTTCCGTCTCATCTCCTCCGTCAGCAAGGCTGAGACTATTTCATCAAACTGCAAAGCAGTTGCATTGCTACCTATTGCAATAACCAGACTATCCCACGAATCTGGTAGAGAACACAACAAACTGATGCACTATCTTCATCTGAAATTTTAATATCAACAGATGATAACTTACTTACCACAGTTAAATGCATTCAGATTCTCTGTCACCGAGTCTCCATCTTTCATCCTCAGGTTATACAGCTTTTTCCGCAGGAATAGTTTATTCACCAGAGACTTAGATTGGTACAAAGTCCCTAACTTGTCCCACAGAGCCTTCGTTGTAGCTTCCCCTGATACATTCAGCAATACTGAATCTGAGACACACAGTCGTATTGTGCTCTTTGCCTTCCGATCCAACTTCTTCCATTCTTCATCGGTCACTCCCGTTGGTTTAGTACCCGGATCTACCGCGATCCACTGATCTTTATCCACCAACAGATCCTCCATCTTGAGTTTCCACAACTCAAAAACTCTGACCATTGAACTTCTCAATCTCTATCTTTCCGTTGCTCGCCATCTTCTTTCACCACCAGAATCGATCTCGCAGATCTCCACTGAACAGGGTCTACCACAGGCCCGAGCGAAACCCCTCAGCAACAAAGGCGTCCCCTTGAAGCCAAAACAGCTCTGATACCAAATGTAGGTTTTAACCCCGTACAGAAATTACTGCATACGAATTCTAAATCACAGGAAAAATAAAAATGCGAGAGCATAACACATAAAACACATACACAGAGATTTCCCGCTGGATCTCAAAACCAAGACTACCAGCTTGATTTTTCATTATATTCCTTTCAATGTTACAATACATATTTATACATGCCGAAGCATCCAACACCATGGACCGAAAACCATCGCGTCCAAAACCATGGATCGAAAACCATAGGTAGGTTCGCCCAACCTAATATAGGGTCCAAAAAAAAAAATTCTCGGGGCGCTGCCCCGAACCCTGTAGAGGGGGGCTACCCGCCCCCCTCAAACCCTGTTGTGCAATCGGTGCAACAAAGGGGGGGCTCCGCCCCCTCTCTAACCCCCCATTTCACTACGTAGGTTAGTCGTGGAAAGAATATAACACAACCCAACATCTTGTCCTGTCTATAGATCCTCGTGTTGTTCTTCAATCTAAGGGCTTCCAGCACTGAGGAAGGAACTTGAATCCTTCGGTACAGGTAATGTGTTATGAACCCTTTACGATTCACCAAACTTAAGTGTTCTATTGCTAAGTCCTTCCTTGTATCCTATTGTAGGGTTATCTCCATGTTCAATGGGCATTTCCAAGGCAACCCACCTCAGAAACAAGAAATGGTGGTCGATACAGGTAGCGAGCTGTCATGGTTAGAATTAAATCCCTTATCGGCTCCTGGTTCCACTTTGAACCCCATTCTCTCCACCTCTTACCGACCTATCCCCTGAAGCTCACCCGTCTGCACAAAAGAGATCAAAAAGTTTCCAGTTCCCACAGCCTATAACAACAACTGCCTCTGCCAATACTGTTACTCTTACGTTGAAGGGACCTTCACAGGCAGGGTCCTCAGTTCTGATACTGTGAACCTCAGTCCAATCCATGGCTCCCCTACTCTGAAAATCCCTAATTGTTCTTGTCTGTCCTGCTCTTAATATGATATTCTTAATCACAAAACCTGTTAATACTGATTGAGCAAGCTAAATTCATTTTTTTTTCACTCAGTGAGAGGCCCACCTTCTCCTCTAGTTTTCCATCAACCATAACTAATATGAAACCCAAAATGGAGCCCAAATCTTAAAAGGAACTTGACATGACTACAATGCCAAAGAACATGGAGAAAATGCCTCACATTCTTGTACTCCCATTCCTAGCACAGGGCCATATGACTTCCTTTCTTAACCTAACCCACACCCTTGCATGCCATGGCCTCTTTATAATGGTCCTCACAAATCCTCGAGATCAATCCCTCTAGAGTCCTCTTTTGCAAAGAGCTTCATCCCAGGGCCTCCAAATTCAATCTCTTATCATTCCCCTCCCTCCCACTGAAGGGCTACCTCCAGGATGTGAAAACACGATGCATCTTCCTTATCATCTCATACCACTCTTTATCGATAACTTAAAGGATCTTTCTCATCCAATAGAAGATTGGTTCCAACAGCAAAAGAAGAGCTCATATTTTGAGTTCGGCTCTCCTGTTTTCATTATCAGCGATTTCTTCCTTGTATGGACTTAGAACACAACTGCCAAGCTCGGTATAGCTAGGACAATGTATCACCCATCTGGTGCTTTTGACTTTTCTATCATCGATTCTCTTTGGAAATACATGCCACATGAACAAGTATCAGAAGATGATGATACAATCCATATCGCTGAAGTTCCTCATCTTGTTACTTTTCCAAGGTAACAAATCTCACGCCTTGCTCACACCTATAAGAGGTCTGATCCTCTATCTGAGTTCATGAGATGCTCCATGAATTTTAATGTAAAATGTTGGGGTACTATCAACACCCTCTATGATTTAGAAGTTATTTACATAGACCATGTGCAGAGAGTTTTAGGTTGGCCTGTTTGGTCTATGGGTCTTCTGCTTCCTCCTACTGTGTTTGAGGTCAAGCAGGTAAGAAGCATGATTGAAAGAGGGAAACCCCCTTCAATCAATGACTCGATATCTCTTCAATGGCTTGACTCTTAGAAAGAGAAGTCTGTAAATATTTGCTTTGGTAGTGAGGCCTACATTTTAGTGTATCACCCATCGACTGCTTTTGTTGTTTCTGTCATGTATTCTCTATGGAAATACATGCCACATGAAAAAGTATCATCAAATGATGATACATTCCATATTCCTAAAGTTCCTCATCTTGTTACTTATCTAAGATATCAAATATTTCACCCTGCTCGCCCCTATAAGAGGTTTGATATTGTCTCTGAATTCATGACATGCTCCATGAATTTGAATGTAAAAAGTAGGGGTACTATTATCAACACCTTCTATGATTTAAAAGCTATTTACATAGACCATGTGTAGAGAGTTTCAGGTAGGCATGTTTGGTCTGTGGGTCCTTTGCTTCCTCCTGCTGTATTCGAGGCCAAGTGGGGAAGTAGGATGATTGAAAGAGGTAAACTCCCTTCAATCGATGACTCGATATGTATTTAATGGCTTGACTCTCAGAAAGAGAAGTCTGTAATTTATATTTTCTTTGGAAACTAGGCCTGTGTTTCAAATAAACAAATCTAGGATATTGCAACAGGACTCGAGGCAAGTGAAGAGTCCTTCATATTGTTCATTAAGGATCCTCCAAATGGTATTCTTGTTGATGAATATGGTGCTATTCCGCAAGGTTTTGAAGAGAGAATGAGGGGAAGAGGTTTGAAATTTAAGGTTTGGCACCACAACTCTTGATCATATCACACCCTTCTGTTAGGGTTTTTCTTACCCACTGCGGGTGAAATTATACCTTGGAGAGCATCATACTAGGAATATGAGTGATAACATGGCTTATGACTGCAAATCAATACATAGATTCTCTGTTATTGGTTGATTATCTTAAGGTTGGAGTTAGGTTATGTGAGGATGCCACCACAATACCCAACAGAGATGACTTGAGAATTGCAGTTAAATGATTGTTGTGAAGAGAAGGAGAAGAAATGAAAAGAGCATAGGAGCTAAGCAAGAAGGCTAGAACAATAGTGCAAGAAGGGGGATCCTCCTACAAAAACATGGAAGACTATGTAAGTGAGCTTTAAAAGCTGATTGTTCCACTCGTGTTAGGCTCGAAATCCACTAGGCACTGTATCAAGTGCCAAAGGAGATTACAACTGTGCAAGATTGAGGAAAGTGAAGATTCTTTCATATAGGTCATCAGGGATCCTCCAAATGGTATGCCTATTTATGAATATGGTGCTATTCCACAGGGTCTTGAAGAGAGAATGAGGGGAAGAGGTCTGGTATTTAAAATTTTGGGTACTAGAGCTCTTGACCCTCTCACACCCCTCTATTAGGAGTTTTATTACCCACTGCGGGTGGAATTCTATCTTGGAGAGCATCATACTGGGAATCCAAGTGATAATATGGCCTATGACCACATATCAATACATAGATGCTCTGTTATTGGTTGATTATCTTAAGGTTGGAGTCAGGTTATGTGAGGGCACTACCACAGTACCCAACAAATATGACTTGACAATTGTGATTAAATGACTGTTGGGAAGAGAAGGGGAAGAAATGAAAATAGTAGAGGATCTAACCAAGCAGGCTAGAACAACAGTGCAAGAAGGGGTATCCTCCTACAAAAACATGGAAGACTATGTAAGTGATCTTAAAAATATGATCGTTACACTCGTGTTAGGCTCGAAAGCCACCAGGCACTATATCTAGTACCAAAGGAGATTGCAGGTGTGCAGGCTCGAGCGAAGTGAAGAGTCCTTCATATTGGACATCAGGGATCCTCCAAATGGTATGCTTGCTGATGAATATGGTGTTATTCCACAAGGTTTTGAAGAGAGAAATACAGGAAGAGGTTTGACAATTAAAGGTTAGGCACCACAGCTCTTGATCCTCTCAGACCATTCTATTGGGATTTTTCTTACCCACTGTGGGGATAATTCTACCTTGGAGAGCATCATACTGGGAATCCCAGTGATAACATGGCCTATGACTGCAGATCAATACATATATGCTCTATTATTGGTTGATTATCTTAAGGTTGGAGTTAGGTTATGTGAGGGAGCCACCACAGTACCTAACAGGGATGACTTGACGATTGTACATAAACGACTATTGGGAAGAGAAGGAGAAGAAATGAAAAGAGTAGAGGAGCTAAGAAAGGAGGCTAGAACAATAGTGTAAGAAGGGGGATCCTCCTACAAAAACATGCAAGACTTTGTAAGTGAGCTTAAAAATCTGATCGTTCTTCTCATGTTAGGCTCAAAAGCCACTAGGCACTAAATCTAGTGCCAAAGGAGATTGCATGTTTGCAGGCTTGAGGCAAGTGAAGAGTCCTTCATATTGGTCATCAGGGATCCTTCAAATGGCATGGCTGCTGATGAATATGTTCCTATTCCAAAACTTTTTGAAGAGAGAATGAGGGGAAGAGGTCTGATAATTAAAGTGGCACCACAGCTCTTGATCCTCTCACACCCTTCTATTGGGATTTTTCTTAACCACTGTGGGTGGAATTCTACCTTGGAGAGTATCATACTAGGAATCCCAGTGATAAAATGGCTTATGACTGCAGATCAATACATAGATGATCTATTATTTTTTGATTATCTTAAGGTTGGAGTCAGGTTATGTGAGGTCGCCACCACAGTACCCAACAGATATGACTTGAGAATTGCAGTTAAATGACTATTGAGAAGAGAAGGAGAAGAAATGAAAAGAGCATAGGAGGTAAGAAAGGAGGCTAGAACAGTAGTGCAAGAAGGGGGATCCTCCTATGAAAACATGGAAGACTGTGTAAGTGAGCTTAAAAAGTTGATCGTTCCACTCGTGTTAGGCTCGAAATCCACCAAGGACTGTATCTAGTGCTAAAGGAGATTGCAGGTGTGTAGAATAACAAAACATTTTACTGCTTCACATTTGGGAACTCTGACTTTGTGCCCACGTATTTGAGTATCACTTGAAATTACCACCAGCATAATCTGTGGATAGAATCTGATCTCCAGAACTCACGCATTGAATTTTCCAAGACGGTCTGCAACATCAATTGATCAACTAAATATTGTTTAGAACTCATGGTCACATTGCATAGGAAAATGGTGGAATGTTGATGCTTCTTTTTCCGGAATGTTTATCATGAAACAACAACGTATCGACTTCCAAGGTTATCAATGGGTTGATTGCGTGAGTTTCTTTTTCAAAATAATCTCCCCACACATAAAGCAGATTTAGTTTTAATTTTAGTTATGGAAGCTTTCGGATTCACATCAGTTGAGATTTTAGATAATTTAGATGGGTTTTACTACTATAGTAATCCATGGTTTATATGTAGCTAAATATTATTAGGCTTGAAGGTAAGATGGAAATCATCATTGCTGCAACCATTGGCATTGGAGAGATAACATGCCATCTCTTTGTAGCACATTCTACCCAACACCTGAGAGTAGATGTGAAAATGACAGAGCTATGAGATACATTTAAGTTAATCCATTGCAATGTGAGGAATGAAGAGCATGTGTCAACCACAATGGACAAGGGTAGTGGATTCCTTCCACCACAACTCGGCCCATTCATATGCGTGGGTGTGAACCAATATCCTTGGATTTGGGCGAAAATCACTAGAGTTTTCACCTCCCTTAGACTGCTCCTTAAGCACTCTAGATGTGGCTCATCTCCCCACACATAGAGCAAATTTAGTTTTAATTTAAGTTATGAAAGCTTTTGGATTCACATGATTTGAGATTTTAGGAATTTAGATGGATTTTTCTAGTGTCGTAATCCATGTTTTATATGTATTCCTTTGCAACATCTGGTGTAAATGCTAGTTATATTTAAACTTAAAGTATCATTAAACTGGGAACACTAGCCATCAATGCTTCCTTTTTCATGCTATTGTTCCCTTGTAGCTTGGTTCTTGCCACTCCCCTTATTGGCCAAATGTTTATCGTTGGCACCTATTGTATATGTTGTCACTCCTGGCCCTTGCTCGGGTGGATGTTTCATGCCCCATCCCCTTCGTTTCCTTTGCTTTCGTGGTGCTCTTTGGTGGCATTTCGCCATCCCTGTTTTAGGCTCACGTCTCTGGAGGTTTGTGTGGACTTTTTTGTTTGAGGACTTTAGTACCATTTTGTTGCCTCCTGTTGTGGTGTCTCTAGTTAGTCTGCGTCAACATTTCTGTCTGCCACCACTAGTGTCTTGTTTTTCTCTGGTGGTGGTTCATGCAGATGTGTGATTAGGTGTTGATGTTGCATTGTTTGTTGGCCTTTGCGCCCCTTTGTTATTTTTTGGACGGTTCTTGATTTGTATATATATGAGAGTTTTGACCCTGTAGTTTCTACTTTGAAGGGTTTTCTTTTCTTGAGTCCTAATGTTTTTTTTCTTTCTGCAAATCCTAAGTTTCAATATTTCTTTATTTCTTTGTTTATTATGTGTTGCAAATTTTTTTATTTTTTGGATTTTTTTTAAATAATATCAACTATTTTTCAATTTATATTTTTAAAATCAATTTTAAGATATGCAAAATATAATTTCTTTCTTATGAATAAAATTATATTACTTTTTCTGAAGGTAAAAATTATCATTCATCTCTTTCATGCATTTTTTTCAAGTTACCATATATGGGGGGTGGATATCCAAAAGGATTCGATTCAGTAAGGTGATAAATTTTAAAATATTCTTTAAGTTACCATATATGGAGGATGGATATACAAAAGGACTCGATCAGGTAAGGTGATAAATTTTAAAATAAAAATATCTTTAAGAAGCTAGGCAATTATACATTTTTTAGTTCAAAAATATAAAAACGATATTTTCTAAAATTCTATTTTTCAATATAATAAATTGGAAAATAACATTTAAATATATTTATAATAAATTGTGAAAATATATATAGAATAAGAAAATGTAGGATTTTATGTTTCATTTCATTATTATATGTAGAATGAGGATAATTCTCTTTGAGATGGATGGAGTGTCTACCCAAAATGTTAGACACTATTTTCATCGCACATACACTTATTTAGAAATATCAATACTATATATAAAGTAATATAAACATATATTTAACCTAGATGCAGTGACCACCGAGGCATTCAATGTGGAATAGACTGTTAGGGGGTGATCGGACAAGCCAAATGGTGGCTAGCGCACCATCCTATGCCCACTTGAGACGAATTCAAGCTCGCTTACAAGCTGCATTTAATGGCCGCTCAAGCCGAGACCTGGACTTCATCAGCCTTGAAATGGAGCCTCCCAACCCCTCAGTCTTCCCTCCTTCCCTCAGTATCTTCCCGCCCCAAGCTGGAAATCCCTATAGTCAAACTGTTACCGGGAGCCGCTGCTGGCTACTGTGTTCTGTCGACCTTGGAAATGGGCATCACTATTCTCATTCTTGGCTTTGCCCTCTAAATCTGGCCCAGACGCCCTCTATCCATCCTTTTCTTTCTTTCCCGGCCTTCTATCCTACTGAAATCCCTTCCCACCATTTTGACATGGTCCGCCATCGAATGAAGAGTCGCAAAGGTGGTACTCGCGGTGGTAGCGCTCGCCCACAGGCAGTGCAGAGCTCTAAACCTGCCTCACCTTCTCCTCCCCATGAAAATGCTCCCCCTCCCAGCTCGCCTCACATGCATTGTCCTCACACTCGCAGTGGACAGGGCAGTGCGTAGGCTTCAATTGCTGAACACAATGATTTCAGGCTTCATAATGCTACATTTCCTTTTTGCCCCCCATTTTGGTCCCTCACTCAACTTAATTTAGGTTTCAGAGCAACCTAAACAGACCTATCATCACTGCCAAGATAACCATTATCTTCTCTGAAGAAGGTGAGCAGCACGACGCTCCATTGAGACACTCTGAAGCACAGCATCAGGAGGAGCGCAATCATGGAATTGGCTGTGACTATGGAATGCTCCCAGAGGAAGAAGGCAGAGGAATTCAGGGTGGCGGTCTGCATGCAGAAGGCGGACACACTGAAGACATTCGGCCACCAGGTGGCAGCTCATTTGGAGCGTCTAGTTCGATGGCTATGGTTGGCAGTACAAGTGGCACTCTTCCTACGCGGGAGACACAAGGTGGCGTGGTGGAAGAGGATGAAGACTGGTATCGGTATGCATGTCGCATAGTTGAGGAGACTCCAGACCAAGATGAGCCCAAATGAAGCCACATGGCATCCAATGCCACCCACGCGCCAACTAAGGTCTCAACTGTTGATTAGTTTGGTCAAGTCACTTGTTGTGTTAGTTTTTTTTCTAAATGAAAGGTTTTTCTGTCAAATCTTCACCTGTGTCATTTTGTGTTGTGTCAAAACTTCTTTTGAGTTCTTCTGTGTTGGGTCAAGGTCTCATGTATGGTTATTTTGCTATCGCAAACTGGTTTCCCCAAATATGGGGCAGTTTAGATACTCTTGATGAACAATGTTCATAACGGCTGAGGTTGGGGCCTCATTGTAATTTTATTTTTGTATCTTTTAATAGAATTAGTCCTACTTAGAAAAAAATATATAAACATATATTCATAAATAGAATTAAAATGTTAAAATTTAACACTCGATAATATTAATAAAATAATTGCCAAGGCTTCTTATTTCAACTTAAGATGGATGAGGATCTATTGACTTTTTCTAGTTTTTTAATTGAGGGTATACATTGATTCTCAAGGGAATATTCTTAGCATATGCTTAGTAGTGTATTAAAGAGTTTGTTAGATTGCATTGACTTTTAATAAATTTGAAAAATTAGATTCGTGGCTCCCACTCACCATTTACCTAGGCATTTGATATTACTCCAACTCTAATAATTTCCTCCATGATATGTTCCTCATTATTATTTATAGCATTCATTTATATATAAGCAAATTTTATTTAGTAAAATGGTCCATTACTTTTTATAAATTTAAAAAATTATATTAGTGCCACATGGCTCCCCACCCACCAATTTCCTAGGGATTTGGGATTATTCCAATTCTAATATGTTCCTCATTATTATTTATAACATTCATTTATATATAAGAAAATTTTATTTAGCAAAATGGTCCATTACTTTTAATAGATTTAAAAGATCAGATTTGTGCCACGTGGCTCCCCACCCACCAATTTCCTAGGGATTTGAGATTATTCTGATTCTAGTATGTTCCTCATTATTATTTATAACATTAATTTATAATTTCTTTCTTTCCTTAAGTTAAAGTTGACCCATAATCTTTTTATGCATGCTTAGTATGTGTGCATTAGTAAGACATTTTTCATGTTGTAATAGCTTTTTTAATTATATTTATGAAGCTTTCCCCTATATCAACCACATTAATATTTTTAATATGATTGTACTAGTTTATAATATTATATAATAATCATAAGTTAAATATCATTTATATAATTTATATGAAGTGTTAAAATGTTTCGATGTATTTTTTTTCTCATGAGAAAATGAGAAATACATTAACAATTCCTACGATAGTCTTCACTAGGGAAATACAAATATTTTTTTCTCCAAAAGCAATATTATATGCTACAGTCTTAACTCTATACTTGTTGCATAAACTAGATTCCAAATAGAACCTACATTTTAGATTAACCAAATGTTACGAAAGATATAGAATTACAGTGAATATCTATATATTTCGACCACCCTTATAGATAATCATTCACCATTTGTTATCACTATTACTTAAAATATTTTGTGATAATATTTTGTGATATTTTGTGATAATATTTTGTGATAATTTGTGATAATATTTTGTGATTTTTAAATCCATATAGTTTACTTAATTATGGTAATTTAAATTTATATAGTTTATTTAATTATGGTTGATAATTAAATCAAATTTTCTGAAATCTTAATTTCAAAAAAACATACTAATTGAGTAATCATTATATATTAAAAAAATATAGATATTTGGTGAAAATTAAATTTCTATTATCTATTTAATAATATATTAAATTTGTGAAAACCTATTTAAGAATATACACACACCATTTACTTAATAAATTGGAAATCATTACTCTTGTATCATTATTACTTAAACAATATTTTGTGAAAATTAATTTAGTTAATTAGTTAATTATTATTAATAATTAAATTAAATTGTGGAATCTTAATTCTAAAATAAATATACCAATTGCGTAATCATTACAATTAAAAATATATATAAATATTTTATGAAAATTAAATTTCTATTATTCACTTAATAAATATATTAAATTGATGAAACCCTTATTTAAGAATATACCTAACCATTTACTTAACAATTTCGAAAACCAACATTTTTGGCCAGCAATATTTTCACATGGTGAATGTTAAAAACCCCTTATTATCAAATTAATATCATTTTTTTACTTTTTAAAAATTAATAAGAAGATATGAAAAGTCTAATTTAGCAAAAACATATATATATATAACAAGACAAGTGATGCATGCAGCCGGTAGTCCCTGCAGTCAAGCACAAATGAAGCCCTTTTCTGATTTGTGCTTCAGTCTTATCATTGTGATTTGGATGAAGAAAGGCCACTTCGCCTGAACCCCATGTCAAACCGGGTTTTATTTCTAATAGAGTGATTTGGTCCGGTGACATTTCATTAGAGACATGTTTAAATGATACCTAAGGGAAGGATGCTCCAAGACAATCATTGCCCACCTCAGAAGCATGCCTATATAGTATATGCATACCCAACCATATCTAATATCCACGCATGGTTGAAGGAATTGTGTGATTGAAAGTTCAATTCACTACACAGATTTCTCAAGGGTCAATGAAATGATCCAGTTATTCCAAACTCTTCTCTTCAATAAATTGAAAGAAGCAAATAGCTTTCTACAAGTGAAATTTAGAAGCAGGCCTGGTACTGGAAGCGTAAATCTCCTTTACTCCCCTCCCCTCAAATGAGAAATTAGGATTTTATATATAAAATACTTTATAATTATTTTTGTAATTTTCTATATAATTAAAATGAAAATAAAATTATTTTCAAGACCGTTTTTGTTTTTGCACCATTGGATAACTTTATCATATTCAAATACCTTGAAAAATGTGATGGAATTGTTTGTTGAAATCCATAATTATTTTATAATTATTTTCCTCATCCAGTAGAGGAAAACTAGTCCTAAATAATTACATATAAACTCACAAATAAAATTCAGTAAATAGTCATTCGCATACCTTTGTTACTTTAATCTGTCCATAATAAGTCAAAGTTAAATCCTCTCAAGTTATATGAAAATCTTAGTTCCTGAATGCATTTTATGTAGGCGAATGCAATTAAAAATAAATTTCCAACCAAAAACATTAATGAAATTCGATAAAATTTTCATGAAGTTAAATAAGGTTTTGGAAGTAATAAAGGATAGGTTATGAATCATACTTTTTTGGTGATGAAAGGAGAGGGATTCATTCCAAGATGGGGATATAAAAATATAAAGAGATTGAAGGGCTTATGTTATTTTTATCAACTACTCTTAATAATTTGAATGGAAAGGTGGCAGTAAGTTAATAGCCCTCATTAGATCCTATGTTAATTGCTTATGTTAGATCTGGGTGAGAAAAATAAATTTTACTAAAACATCTATAACTTTAGTAACTTATTTAATTATTTAATTTTACTAAAACATCTATAACTTTAGTAACTTATTTAATTATTTATATTGTGAAGCATTACACTTGTCACTTAAAATATGTTTAAAAATTATGATCTAAACGTGGATGATTTAAATATTAACTTAAAAATATAAACCCTGGTAAATGTATAAAATATATTCACACAGTTGAAGCAAAACAAACCTCGACCATACTTACACACTCAAATTAATTAATAACATAAAACTTACGGTAAAATATTTTGTCCCCGCTGAAATAACATCGGGGCACGTGAAGCGTGTAAGACCTCCAATTCGCAACTTTGGTTATAAATTTCTTACACCGATATTTGCAGAGATAAACTTTGGTTAAATTTTGATAGTCCCAGGCAGGGACTAATAATAGATAGAATTAGCATATTATTGATGAATATAAATTACAAAAATTATTAAATGAAATATTAATAGGAAGATAAACCAATAAATTAAAAGTTCATCTTATTTAAAAAGTAGTTTTTTTAATGAATTTACATGTATTTTGTTTATTTAATTTTATACATTATATTTGCCGAGTATATACGAATTTACATTAAAAATACTTTATTATATGGAAATTAGAAAGATTATTAACATAGAAATAGATTCATATAGAAAAATTAATATCTAGAAATTGCTTCTTAAATGGGATGGTGAGAGTTGGGGACATGATACTCCCATATATCATCCAATAACCAAGTTGATGAGCTCTAGCATTGCAGTAAGGATGTTGTAATTCCTAGCATGACCATTTTTACTTTATCAACATGGGGTTCGTACACATTTGGAGGTGACAGTGTTATATGCACAACAGACGCAACAATCTACTCTTGTCACTTCTCAACTGGGGCGATAGACCACTAGGGTTTTTCAAACCAACCTTCTATTGACTAGAAGGAGGCTGACTATTGACACTTATTGCAAAGCTATTTTTAATGCAGAAAGTAATTTTTTTCCTATGTTAAGGAAATGAAAGTGTTGAACAGAAAGTTCTAGGAAATGACATGAAATTACCTAGCTAGCAATTAACACACATTACATGCAGAAGAGACATAATTTAACCTTACATTCTATCATCTAGTTCTATGGACTAAGTAAGCATGGAAATGACACTAACATTGCTAAGACCAATGTATGCATGCACTAGCTAAATATTGCAAAAAATAGTCTTTTGGTTTTCAATTTAGAAATGTAAATTTTAAGCTAAACACGTTTATATTTTGTAGGGGAGGAAGGCATGGGAAAACTGGTCAAAGCCTGCATTGAGGGGTACAAAGGTCAAGTTGAAGGCCTACCCTAGGCTCTGATCATCATTTCTACCCGAAACAGCCTGAAACGGGCTGCTACATGGTTTCCTGTAGTTGCTACAGGATTTCTTGTAGTTACTATAGGATGTACTGGTTTACTATAGGAAACTTAGCTCAAAGTTGTAGGAAGGTAGGGAATGTGAAAAGAAGTGTTGGGAAGGTGTATGATGGTGGAATAAGGTATGGGGAAGGTGCACACTACCCAAGTATCATCCCAACTCTTCAATATGGTTGGATTTTCTCAAGGTGGTTGTCCATGGTGGCTACCAAACAGAAATCGAAATTGGTGATTGGTAGGATTTGGTGAGAGATGGAGAACACTTAGATGAGGCTAGTGGAAGGAGTTCCTCCCTACATATCAGTAACTCCTGCAACAATAGATATTCATTTCTTCATTTATGCACAAGTTTATGTAAATGTGGAAACGATGAGTTGAATTTGAGAAACTAGTTTATTAATGCCTAATGGATTAAACCTATGGAATGGAATGCTTTCTAATCTATAGAAAATTCACACAACCAAAATGGAAATTCTAGGTGCTTCTAGGAAATCATTAACAATGATCTACTCAACAAGAAATCCTAGGCTATGTAATAACCAAAAGATAAATCTATTTTTGGGGCTGTGAGAGTGGGGTCCTCAAACCATGATCTTGTGAGGGAGATGGGAATGAGGCCATTGTCACAAGATTCTCTAAATTCTTTACTTTCACTACTGTAACATTGTTCTAGTTCTCCAACTAATGGAAGAAAAACTAACCAATCATTCAAAGACTTGTAAATTACAGCTAATCTATGATTCTAATCTAAGGATACATGTACAAAAAGAGGAACCTATGCTTCTAGGGTTGATCCCTCACCCAAGAGCTTCAGCCCTCTGAGTCAACTTAGTGCTAGATCAAAGAAACCCTTTTCATTATCACTAAAATGTCAAAAATAATATGAGAATAACAGTCACAATATCTTAGCTCAAAATTTCCTCTTGGCTACCATAAAAATTTGAATCCTAATGAGACCCTAAGCCTTCTTATTTATAAAACTGAAGCTACCAACATCTTCCTTAAAATTAGGGAGGCTTGGCTCCCAAACTCAAGATTGAGTTCTCTTCAACTATCACTAGCTTGGCTGACAATGAACTCATTTTGCTTGGCTACTTGTAACTCCAAGCTGATCATATCTAGTAGAGGAATATTCAAGTGATTATGAAGTTAAGGAGAGAGACCCAATCTCCTAAAATCCCTCTTGCTTGTCTACTTCGATTTCGTAGACTTAAATTAGCCCAAAACTGCTCCAAATCTTGCAATTAATGCACATTAGACCACATGACATAACATCTCACCTTTACCCTTCTCACTACAAAAAATATAATAAAATATGTAAATAAATGTGAGAAAAGTTGACTTTAATAAGTGGGAGAATGAAATTAAGTCCCATATAATTTACCTATTCATGAGCCTCATCATCACCCCCTACTAAAATTGTTTCTCATCCTCTCAGCAATTTAGTCTATGTCCATATCTTTCATAGCTCTTATGGCCTCTCTGACATCCCAAGACTTTGTTGATGGAGGTTCCTCTTGTGGATAAAACCCTACATCTTTTTCTATTCCCTCCCACTAATTTCTGTATTCTTCCTCCTATCTACCTTCTAGCATACCCAATAGAAAGGGTGGACTGAGTTTCAAACCAATCCAATTTATTTTGAGTCTCTGGAGTGCATTTTCATGTAGTGGGGTCCTTTCTACGACATCTCCCATCCTTTCAGGGGAATGATACTCCCTGATCCTTAGGTTGTATGAAAGGGTGCCCCATCTCCTTTGGCATGCTCTCTGGTTTTCATTTACTAGTAATCTCAAGTTGTTCTCAAATGTGTGATTTCTTGATCTTGTGTATCTAGGTAACTTGGCACAAGTTGGGGATCATTGGAAATGATTTTTTAGGTGCTAATGACATCCATTGAATTTACTTGTTCTGCTCTGATGTAAAGGGGCTCTCTTTCTTCTCTTTCCAACACCCTCTTCACTTCCTTTGTGATGGTATTGATGGAATGTTTCCTTGACATAGGTCTTTTATAGGCTTTCAATCTGTATCCATTCACAAGCAAGGGGATACCCTCTTCATCAATGGTCCTTATTTGCACAGCCCCATTGCTATGGCACTTTTCTATCAGATATGGGCCCAACCACCTAGCCATTAATTTACCTTTAAATTCATTGAACCTGAAGCCATATAGAAAATCCAAATCACCTTCTTGAAAAAAATTGTCTTTGATATTTTTGTCATGCCAAAAATTTCTTTGTACTTGAGTAACTTCTGTGTGTAGGAGAGTCTGCATCTTGAATTCATCTAAACAATTGAGTTGGAGAAGCCTCTCTTGATGTGCCTTTGTAACATCAAAATCCAACTGTGTTGCCATTCTCAAAGTGTTGTACTCAAACTAAATGGAGAGAAGAGCCTTCTTTAGATTGACCAAGTCATGAGGGGTGAACCTAGTGGTTATCTTCTAGGTTGTATTATAGGCCCAAGTGGCCTCCACTAGTTTTTCAGCCCAATGTTTTCTATTGTTGTTGACAACCTTGGTGGGAATGCCTTCCAATGCTCTGTTGGTAACCTCTACTTGTCCATTGGCTTGAGGATGATAATAAATTGACTTCCTGTGTTTGATCTTATGATGTCTCAACATATTTTTAATGAGGTGTGAGGTGAATTGAGCTCTGTGATCAGTGACTAGCTCTCTAGGGTGTTTCCGCGAAAACTAGTGTCTTTTCGGTCTGCTAGTCCCACTAATATGGGTAGCTATCTTAGAAACAAACAATGAAAGTAAATTTTGATTTGCTTTATGTATGATAGATAAGAGAGAAGCAAAGGGGACCAACCTGGATCTTTCTCTTGGCTCCTTGATTTTTTCCTCTCTCCCTTGATAGAGCTTGCCACTCCTCTCCTACTTGTCCCGCTTTAGAGAATACCTGTAGAGGAAAAGCAACAAACCACTATCAAAGCATATCGATATATAATACCATAAACAATGTAGAATCATAAATACGTTGACCATACAATTGCATTCACAAATAACAAGATTCACAAATACACGATTATATGGAGGAAAACTCAAATAACTTTATTAATAGTAGAAGAGAGGATTACAACCTAGCTGTCTAATCCAACATCATCCTCCCAGCATCAAAGCCCTCTTCACCTCATGAAAAACAAAATCACCCAACAATACAATGTCTCTTCAAAGAGAAACCAACAACACTTCCTTACAAAATACCAAATTCCAACCCCTAGATCTCTCAAATGAGGGATCCATATATAGATGTCTTGCAAAGGGGTGAGTCAACTCTCGGTTTTTGATTAGTGTCATTCCACTGATAGTTCTTGGTTCCACTTGGAGGTTTCATTGATCTCTTACTCATCCCTGGGAAAATTCAGAGAGGTGAGTGTCATATGAGAGGTTTCTAGAAGATTTTCTGGGTTTCCACTTAGCAAACTATCTTTGCCATTTGTCTACTCTCACTCATCACACCCCACAAAAGGTTCTTTCAGTATGCATCACACCTGGCTAGTGTAGCAGCTAGTATGCATCGTACCTTTACCATGGAGCAGTCAATATGGTCCAGTTTTGGCCAGTTCTAAGTAGTTTTTCAGGTGGAACTTCTGGGAAATGATGTAATCAATTGACCATGATTCTTTAGGGAACAAAACAACAATTTTAGGGGTTAAAGAACCCTTGGTTTATCGACATATATGATTGGGGTTGCAGTGCCCAAATATGTCTATAAGAGTTGCCCCCTAAAGCATGAGGTCATAAATCTTCTGATGTCGGGTGAAATGCTTTATCATGAGGATCTGAGGTATTCGAACTAGAAGGTGACCTATATAAGATACAACACAATACATCATCATCATATTATTTTCATGATCTAACTGAGGCAGACATTCCCATGCTCAGCTTTTATAAATTCATTTTCATGTACATGGAATAGATAACTGTCTATGGTTGCAGACGGGTGATTCTTTATATGTAGAGTCATCATCCCTTAGCTTGGATGATCATCTGTGCAGCTTCTGTGTACATTTGATGTCTTTATTTTCCTAAATATATCCCAGCCTGGATGGACGAAACTAGATCCAAGGTCTTCAAACTCGTTCAATCTTTTCCTGATGTACAAGTCGATCCATGTGAAAAGATGTTCTGAAGTCAAACACGGAAAGACATTTCCTGATTACTAGCCAATGATGTAAGATGTTAACAGGGGAGAGAGGAATCACTGATAATGATAATGACCCTCAAGGTACTACAGTGCAATTTACATGGTGTGAATATATGAGTCGATACTGAACACCACACAAAATCTTTCGGTCGAAGGCCATTGATGTAAACCTATTACCGGAAGTGAGAAACTTGCCTGAGGCATGCAAGCTTCAAAGTACTGAAAGGGTTGTTTCTAAGTCAAATTCTTGGATAATGAGCTAATGTCGACAAGAAGTGACTCATCGTAGGAGGGCCTTGATGTTTCCCACATCTACAATACTAAACGAAGCAAATGATTCTCTAGAGATGAAAACAATCTGATGATACAAGGTTCAGGAATGGCGGTCATGAAAAATGGAGGGTGAAGGTATTGTAGTGGATGATGTGTTAGCTGGGTGGTGAATTCTCTGAATGACTTCTCTTGAACATGTCGGTGACATTGAAATGGATTGGTAGTGTTAACCCCAAAAGATGATGGTACAGAGGACCAATGGTGATATGACCAGTGAATGAAATAACCCAACCCGACTCAATCATGGTGATGGAGTGAAACTATCATGTTCAAGAGCGACCTACTACCAATAAATTTCTTCAAGTTTTCTTCCCTTTTTTCCCCAGTCATTGTTGACTAGTACCTCTTTATTTTTTTCAAGCTTGAGGAGCATAACATATGATTTTTCTATGATTTCCCTTCGGGCAAACCTGTCGCTATGTTTTAGCAAGCCTAGCGATAGTGAAACTCGTTCTTGTCCGGGTGGACAAGTTTGTCGCTATTTTTTTAACGAGTTTAACGACAAAGATAACTCGGTCCTTTTCATGTTTAGAGAGTTTGAAAAGGGACGAAAAGGAAACTCCAGCAATCCTTTTTTCGTAGCATAATCCCTTAAATCTGAAAAAGTATAAAATAATATGAAAGGGATGACTTTTCGATCATTTTAACAAGCCGAAAAGACAAGCGCTCGATCTTTTTGTTTGATAATCCCTCAAATTCTAAAAGATTAGAATGTACAGGAGGGATGATGCTTCTCTTACTTTAACAAGCTAGAAAGGCCAATAGCTCAGCAATCTTTTCATATTTAATGAGTCTAAAAAGAGCTTAAATGAAACTCATTTTTGAGGAACAAGTGATGTTTTCGGGTAGCACCTGGTTCCAGGTAAGTTTGGAACTTCTCAAAACATGGCAGTATGAAGAGGGTGGCTAATAGAATCACTTGTCGCAGTTGTTCCTCTAAAGGGTAAACAATCAAGTGGAAGCGTATGACCGGCCAAAAGAATGGAGGTGATGGAAGAATAGAACCAAGGTTCAAAAGGCTGATAGCAGGGCAATCACAAAGGTCATTTACTGAAGGCGGGTTTATTTTTTAATGAGCCTGAACCTTGTGCCAATATGCGCTCAGTGGCAGGTTTATTTTTTAACGATATTAAACCTTGCAGAAACATTGCCCATGCCAGTCATTTAAAGATGTCTCTTGTTAGTAGGTTCATTTTTTAACGAGCTTGCACCATGAAAAACTTTGCTCATTGCCTTTTTATACAGGCTAGAAACGACCAAACTACAGAGCTAACTACACTAAGAGCTAAGGAACTGCTCAGGTTAGGTAGGATAGTTTTGTCTTTCGTCTAGATAAAACATTTCCTTTGCCTTTTTTGCGCGCTACCGATAAAGGTGAATGGAGGATTAGACCATTCACCTAACTTAAGAATTTGAACTAAAAACCTAAAAAAGCTAAAAACCCTACAAAGCTAACCTAATGAAATTGGTTGTCTTTTGCTTGCATAAAAATGGTTGCATGCCCCTAGGTATGAAGAAAAGGAGAGTTTCTAGGTTACCATATGGAAGTTCTTGCGGTTAGGCAGGATCCTTTCTATCTGTGGCTAGACAAAAAACACTTCCTTGGCTCTGCCCATAGACAAAGGTGAATGGTGTCAGCTTCTAATCACATAACCTTCAAGGAATATGTTTCAGATTGATCCTCAAATCCTATAAGGAAATGGTGTTTCAAATCAATCATATAAACTATGAGGAAATCTATCTTTTCAGCTGGGTTCGTCTGCTAAAGCAAACGAGGGTGCATGCCCCCTAAACTTCATTACATTCACCAAACTACTCGTGGTAATTAGGTGGATGAAATGAAGGTTGAAGAGACATTCTTGATGCAAAGAGGCCATTCAGGGATGATGTTTGACTTGTAGTTGTGTTTGAACTAGGAAGTGAAAGCTAGTTGATAAGTTGTACCATTCTGCCTTCATTCGGGAAACACGTTACTCTAAAGAGTGTGGAAACAATAGCTTCCATGTTATAAACATAGTCGTGCCCAAGGATTAGATTGTAATCTAATGGCCCTTGGACTACCATCACGTTCAAGTGAATGGTTTTCCTTTTCAAAGTTATTGGTAACTTCAGAAGGATCCCTAACGGTCAACTGGTTCCTTTGTTAAAGCCTGACAAATTTTGGTTCTCAGGCAGAAGTGATGGCGAACCAAGCACTTTCCAAGAATTTGAGGAAAGGATACTCACTGAATCCCCTTCATCTATAATCACACCAGACACGATCATTTTGTACACTTGTACTATGATCTGGAATGGTACACTAGATGGAAGGTGGGGCCTCGCTAGTTGACTCCAATCGAAGGAAACGACTAGACTGCTTGGAGGAGGTACCGGATAAACGGCTAGATAAACCTCCTGAACTAGGGAACTTTCCTCCTATTGTAGAGGAATGGGTGGATTTCCCCCATGTTCATGAGACTCTGTATTAACAAAAAGAATTTGAACGGTATCGTTCTCATTCTCTTTGGAAATTGTATCATTTGAAGGTGGACCTTATGACAACAAGACTGGGTTGACTACCATCTCGACCTGTTGACTTTGGTCTGGTATGGACTCAGAAGGTTCACTTTCAATGATAGGCATTTCGACCAACTAAGTTATGTCAGCCAGATTTTCAACTAGCGATGGACTTGGCAAGAGTTTCTTGTATCTAGGCAGAAGTCACTGCGATGAAGCAAGACAGTTATCCAAGACACCTTTGGCTTCATCCAGAAAAGGAAAACGGTGAAGGGCATGATCACCTTCACATAACCTACAATGAAATCTAAACTTTCCTTTTTGTCCATTGACTTCATTTTCACTAGTTGATGGTGTGTTGTCAACATGATCGATTGAGGTTGATGACACTAGACGGTGAAAATGAGGAAACCACTCTCTCAAGATCCGCGGAATGCAAGGAAAATCTCGATGAAAGTGGTTTCCTTTGCAAATTATGCATGGAGATTTGGGTTTAGAAGGTTCGGTGTGCAGATTTTCGTTGGATGATGCATGGTTGCCCCCTTGCTTGACTGACTTCTTCTTCTTCTTCTTCTCCTTCCCTTTCTTCTTCTTCTCAGTTACTTGGTTTTTAGTATCACTAGTTTCACCAAGCGAAGAGGAAGAAGGAGAGGGAGAAACAAATGAAGTAGAAGGTGAAGGGACAACTTGAGTATCATCTAGTTGTTGATTCGATTGCTAAGGAATTATGGTGTTTTGAATGACAGAGGTTGAGAATATCCATACTAGCAGGCCAATCGTGATTCTTGGAAGGGACAATGTAGCCATATATGGAGCACAAATATCTCCCCATGAAGAGAAAGGACTAGGATTCCCCCCAAGGGGAATCCCTTGATTGGTGGACTCCATGATCTCAACCTAAGATCAACGAAGGAACATGGATGTTATTCCGTATTAAATAAATTTTATGACACTTTGACATAACTTTTCTTTTTCAATTTTTAAGAGTTTAGAAAAAGCTAAAGGTGACTCTCGTCGCCTTCGATTTTTAATGAGCCTGAAGTGACAAGTGCTCAGATGGACCTTTTCTTTTAAGGATTCAAAAAGGAATGAAAGTGACTACTCTGGAAATCTAGACAGAGGGATTACCACACCAATCACAAAACTGCAATATACACCTTGGTGGTAAACTAAAGAGAAATTACCAAGGACTTTACATACGACAGTCAATCTTCCCGAATGTCGTGTTCAATGCATTTTGATTGATAGGGTGGCAAACTCTGCTACTTAAGGATAAAGGATATCAACTTATTGTGGTCTCCCAAATATATACTCGACGGTACGGGGAGCACAAGTCCATACTAGCACTTATCATATCAAAGAGGAGGAATCACCCAACCTTCAATGAAAACGATAGTTACCAGGTTTTACGATGCTGGAACACATCTCTAGCCTAGACTTCTAGATGTGTTGTGTTAGGTTCCAAAGAATTTTTATGTTCATTGAGGTTTATTTTAGAGTTGATATTTTTTAGAAGTTTGTCTTTCAAGGTTCACTGCGTGATGTAGATGTAAAATTCCTAAATATGTAATCTAAAATGATAAAGAGTCGTTTTTTTTCTTTTAGCAATGAAAATCCTAGCTACTAAGGAAGAAGAGAACGATTCTTTCAATAGAAAGCAAAGAGCACACACTAATTGCACTTTTCCTAAATCATTTTCCACATTTATTCTAAATGCAAATGTACATTCATGTATTTTTTTCCATTTCCTTAATGTGAGAATGCCAAAAAGGAAAACTAAGTATAGATCTGAACTATTTTCTTCAAAGCGACACTTCAACAATTTCTTTTCAAAATGAAAGGAAGACTAAAACGACACTTTCGATTTCGAATGGAAATCTTCTTTCGATAATTCAAATATTGACAATTCAAATCAAATACAATGACAAAAGTGGAATCAACTATCTAGAGGAGGAAGACTTTACAACACTCTTCTTCTTGACTCAAAATGACAGTTACGACACTTTTGAATCAAAAAACGATAGTTCGATTAAGCTACTCTTGACAAAGGAGGACTGTAAATGATGAAAAATACATAAAAAAACATTCACAAATCCTGATCAATGGAGGCTGAATAATGTAAATGAAGAAGGATTTAGCAATGAGATACTAATCATAAGCAGCAAAACTACTGAATAGAGCTGAAAGCAAGGAGAAAAAACCAAAATCCAAAGAGGAAAAGAATATCACTCAATCATCGCACTTGTTCTTAAGGAAAATAGGGATGCATCTCACATGCAACACACAAGAGGTGCGATGCATATAGGCTGCCAGTTATAGACAATGCGATGGGCGAGGGAACGATAGACAGTAAAACAAATTATAGGGGTATGATCTTAGGAGGTTATTGAGCTACGACAAGGACACTTAGGATGTTTGCAAGTCAGATGTTCAGTTCATAAACCAACCCGGAGATTAACTCAAGTAGTGTTGATCTACTTTGCACTTGCATAGCAAGAGAAGTTTCAAGGCTAGCTTGCTTAACTTCAGGCTCCATCTGTAGTTTATAAAGCAAACAACAATAATAAACAAACAAACTATTTGTTCCCCGGTGGAGTTGCCATTTAGTTTCTGGGAAAACTAGTGTCTTTTCGATCTGCTAGTCCCACTAAGACGGGTAGCTATCTTAGAAACAAACAATCAAAGTAAATTGTGATTTCCTTTATGTATGATAGATAAGAGAGAAGAAAAGGGGACCAACTTGGATCTTCCACTTGGCTCCTTGCTTGTTTCCTCTCTCCCTTGATAGAGCTTGCCACTCCTCTCCTACTTGTCCTATTTTAGATAATACCTGTAGAGGCAAAGCAACAAAACACTATTAAATCATCTCGATCTATAATACCATAAACAATCCAGAATCATAAATACATTGACCATACGATTGCATTCACAAATAAAAAGATTCACAAATACATAATTATAAGGACGAAAACTCAAATAACTTTATTAATAGTAGAAGAGAGGATTACAACCCAGCTATCTGATCCAACATCATCCTCCCAGCATCAAAGCCCTCTTCACCTCATGAAAAGAAATATCACCCAACAATACAATATCTCTTCAAAGAAAAACCAACAGCACTTCCTTACAAAATACCAAATTCCAGCTCCTAGATCTCTCAGATGAGGGATCCATATATAGATGTCTTGCAAAGGGGTGAGTCAGCTCTGGGTTTTTTATTAGTGTCATTCTACTAATAGTTCTTGGTTCCACTTGGAGATTTCATTGATCTCTTACTCATCCCTGGGTGAATTCAGAGAGGCAAGTGTCATATGAGAAGTTTCTAGAAGATTCTCTAGGTTTCCACTTAGCAAGTTGTCTTTGCCACTTGTCTACTCTCACTCATCGCACCCCACAGAAGGCTCTTTTAGTATGCATCGCACTTGGCTAGTGTAGCAGCCAATATGCATCACACCTTGACCATGGAGTAGTCAGTGTGGTCCAGTTTTGGCCAGTTCTGAGTAGTTTTTCAAGTGGAACTTCTGGGAAATGATGTAATCAGTTGACCATGATTCTTTATGGTATGAAACAACACTTTTAGGGGTTAAACAACCCTTGGTTTATAGACATATATGATTGGGGTTGCAGTGCCCAAATATTTCTATAACATACGGTACCCAAACTTGTAAAATAGATTATCCCTTAAGAACTCAGACACTTTCTCTTTTGTTGATACCTTGTAGTAGTCAACTTGTCCTTTAAGGTTTCTAGGGCCTCTTGGCAGCTTTCTAACCAGAAACATTCAGAGTCCTTGGTCAATAGTCCAAACAAAGGTAACGCTACTTTTCTCAAGTCCTTTATAAATCTCTTATAGTATCCATCTAAGCCCATGAAAATTCTGACATCCCTCTTCTTCTGAGGAGTAAGGATCCTCTTTATGATAACAATTTTATTTGGGTCCAGTTGCAGTCCTTCCTGAGATATTGAGTGACCTAGAACAGTCCCTGCATTCATCAAGAAATCACACTTCTCAGGACTAAGGGATAGGTCCATTTCAATGCATTTATTTAATACTTTCCCCAAGTTAGAGAGCCTTCGGGAAATCATTCCCATAGGGAGTGAATTCATCCATACAAATTTCTACAAAGTCATTGACTAGCTCTGCAAAAATGCTCAGAACTACCCTTTGAAAAGTGGCAGGGACATTACATAATCGAAAATAAAGGAACCTATAAGAAAAGGTACCCCAAGGATAAGTGAAGGTTGTTTTATCTTGGTCCTATGGGATGATATGGATCCAATTGTAACCACTAAATCCATCAAGGAAAGAGAATAACTTCTTTCTTGTAATACCATTCAAGAATTGATCAATGAAAGGTAGAGGGAAATGGTCTCTTTTCATGGCTTTGTTTGACTCTCTATAGTCCACAAAGATCCTCCATTTTCCATTCTTCTTTGGGACCAAAACTAGAAAAACACCCAGTCACTATCTGAGATGGGGTAATCGAACCTTGCATCCAATAACTTGTGCAGTTCTTCTTTAACTATGTCTTTGGGGGTTGGGTTCATCTCCTCTGAGGTTGGTGCACTGGCTTGCAGCCTTCCTTAATGGAAATGTGGTGAGTACAAACTGAAAGGTGTACTCCCTTTATTTCCTTATAACTCCAAGAAAATGCATCTAGATGCTCTCTTAGCATGTCGCATAACTCCTTTTCATGATGTGTAGAGAGAGAAGAGTCCATTTTCAATGTTTTAGCTTGATCAAATTATATCATCATGACATGAGTAGGACTTGAGTCAACTAGGCACAAATATGTCCAAGGGTTATCTTAGACTTTCTTTACTAACTTCTCAAGATACATGGTGTTGTGGGGTTAATTCTGGAGGTTTCGATCAATCAAGTCGTATTCATCAAGTTTCCCCCTCCTATAGTAGCATCTAGGGTGCATATTGGGTAATATGTGGTAGATTAGACTTCGTCTTCCTCCTCCTCTTCCAACCATAAAGGTAAGTCATGCTCTATAGATGGTTGAGCAGGAGGGTACAAGACCAATTGTTTATACAAATGCCCACTTTTAATGGTAATATTCCTAGCCCTCCAACTAATGTAAGCATCTGCAGTGGCTAGCCATGGCCTTCCAAGGATGATAGGATAACCATTGAACTTGGTATTAGGTTGGAGAACTAAGAAGTCAGCAGGGTATTCTAAGGAATCAATGGATACCAGCACATCCTACACAACTCCTTTAGGAGCTAGTGTGGATCTGTCTGCAAGCTGCAAGACTATTGTGGTGTTCCTTAATAATCCTTGGAGATTCAGCCTAATCATAGTCTCCCTAGTCATCATATTGATGGAAGCCCCAAGAGCAATCAAGGTATGGGGGAAAATGATATCATCGATGTGCACATCTACCACAAGAATTCCAGGGTCTAGATACTTTGGGAAAATCACTCTCCCCAACATTAAGTCAGATAGTTGTCCAATGAAATTAACGATAGGGGTATCTTTCTTTCTCCTCCCAGGATGTTTAAAGTATTTCTCCCTGATTAACTTGTTGTAGATGGGGACATCCTTGATAGCTTCGAGGAGTGGGATTTTAACACACAAGTTTTTTAATTCACCGAGAAGTTAAGTCTCTTTTGGGGTTTTCTAGCTAGGATGGATTAATCTCTCATGGAAAGGAGGTGGATTGGCTTCAGGAACACTCTCTTCCTTTTCCTCTTCAAGCTTCTCAGGTGGAAATGGAGTTTGATTATCCGAAAGAAATCTTACAAACCTGACATTGATTTCTTAAATTTCCACATCAAAGGTAGGGTAGGATGTCTCTCCACAATAGACATGTTGTGACTGCTTATTGTTTGAGTTCATATTTGGCCGAGAAAGAATCTGAGGTTGCTTAGGTGGAGCAGGGTGAAGGATTTTTGACTGAGATGGAGGTGGAGGCAGTAACGCTGGAGATTGGTTGTATGGGAGCCTCCACCCCTATGATGGTGTATTCTGATAAGGTTGTGGGGGAGCATATGGCTTAAATGATTGATTGACATGTTGGGAATGGTATTGAGGTGCAAAATACCAAAGAGAAGGTGTGGACAATGAAGCATGAGTAAGAGGACAACAAGGGGTAATGGATGCATTATGGTTAGGGTTATAATATGAATAGGACACCCCTTTCATGCCTTGCTAGTATGTTCAAGGTCTTTGAGGCCTCCTTTGGTTGACATAACAGAGTTGTTCAATCACACCTTCAATTCCTTGATACACAAATTTCAATCCAGGTAGAGAAGGGCACTTGTTTGTGGAGTGGTTCTCCTCACAAACTGAGTAGATCTCTATAAGATTCAATGGACATTCATTTCTAGGGTGCCTCCTGGTGCATCTAGGGCAAAAGAAAACTAAGGTTCTTTCTGCTTCCTCTGACTTCCTCTTGATCTGCATGGTGTCCATTTGCAGAGCAAGGTATGCATCATTTCACTCTTAAAGTCTTATAACATGTTCCCAATTTCACTTTTGATGGATGTGTTGGAGGAGGATGAACTGGCCAAAGCTTGACTAGCCCTACCCTTCTTTTCGACTATCCTAGAATGATTTTTGAAAACTATATTGGTATCATCATAAGATAATTGGTAGATGTCCCCTCCCAACAACATGTTTACGGTTTCTAGGGAATCCTCCCTCATACCTCTAAGAAGAACTAGCTTGAGTGATTCAGGATCGAGGGTGCATGATCCAGGTGGATGTTGTTGGCCACCCACATAGCCCACTTGGACCCCCACAACTATCTCTTTTAGTTTTTCCGTTTCCTTAATTGTAGCACAATTTACTATTTTTGGCAGTTTTTCGGGTCCTAAACTTCTGGAGCCATTTTGAGGCCCTAAATGACGTTTTTTGGGAGTGCTAGGAGCAACATTAGTCCAGAACTGATGTTTCTCACTCAAAAGTTATATTCCTCATATATATCTTTCTAATGAGGTATTTTTCACATCAAACGAAGATCGTATGCCAAATTTACCACCCTGGGAAGTTGATGTACCAATTTACCCAAACGGGGCCCATAGTTTGGTGCTTCATCTCCAAGGGTTAGGTTTTTGTATGTTTAGGGTTTTACATTATTTCTAAACAATAAATAGGCCTTCGAGCCTCATTGTAATACATATCATAGGCATGTAGCCACCACATCTCTTCTGAGAGATAAGCTACCATCACCCTAGCTGGTTTATCTCCATTTCTGTTTGTAAGCATATTTCAGTATTTTACATTAATGAAATGAAGCATTATTTCTATTGCATCTATGCATTTATGGTTACTATAGTTTGTTGTGTTCCTATTTAAATCCGGATCAATGGTATTAGAGCGGTTTGATGTTTCTTTGTTTTTCTTTGCATGTCCCCAACGAGGTCGGGATATAAGGAGTTAGGGCTTGAACTGGTCGAACCCTTACAAGACCAGCCTTGCAAATCTCGATGATCTCCCATGGCGGATGAAAAGAAAGATGAGGGGGCCTAAGATCCTATCGAAATCTTGCTCGAAGAGGCCCTCGAGCGACTGAGGAACGTGATCATGGACAAATTTACCTAGATCCTTCAACGACTACCCATGGGCAACGCATCTACTTCTGATAGCTACTCTGGAAGTGCCACATCCTTTAAGGTACAAGTTAACTTTGAAATCCCCATATTCGAGGGTCAGATAGACGTAAATTTCGTAGATAAATGGTTAAATCTGCTAGAAGGTTATTTTTCTGTTCATGATTTTTCTAGCTGGGAAAATATCACTTTTGCACTTCTCAAAGCAACCCCCCATGTCAAGCACTGGTGGGAAACCTACTGTGAGCAGAAGGATGAGAGTACAGCCTCACCATTTTCAGTTGCACCCACTTGGAATTCATTCCTAGATGTCATCAAGGAGTAGTACTACCCTGTCAGGAGCTATGAGGACAAATAAATAAAGTGGACCACGTTGCGGTAGGGAAGGGACCAAGATGTGCTGAAGTTCACAAATATTTTTTATACCCTTTGCACAAAGTTGGCTATCAAAGATTCTGAGCTGCATTTGGTACTCAAATACCATGGCTGCCTACACAGGTACATCCAAGACGAGATGGATTTCTTGGACATCTCCTTGCTCACCATAGCATACTAATACACTGTCAAGATCGAGCAAAAGTTTAAATAGAAGAAGCGAGACTTCAGATCTATGAATCCGAAGTAATGGAAAGGCTTCCCCAAACCGTGGAATGAAGGACAAAGCCAAGACTATGTGACCCAAGACAGCTCATCGAAGCCACAAGAAAAGAACAACACCACAAAGTCAAAGAAGGACACAGGAAATTGGTGTGAGTTCCATAAGAGCCCCACTCATAACACAAGTGATTGTCAGATTGAGCAGTCATTGGTGGCCGAGTTGAAGGCTTCAGAATCAAGTGCATGTTCCGACCTTGAGTGAGAACCTGACAACGGGAATGACAAAGGGAAGCAAATCATTGATGCAGAGCCCAACGCCATTGTTGCCACTACCAAGGTCCAAAAGAATAAGCCTGAAGATCCGAAGGAGGGGGAGCATCTTTTCCACTCACATGTGTGGGTCAAGGGTTTACCTCTACAATTCATTGTTGAAAGTGGGAGCCAAAAGAACCTCTTTTCAACAGAGGTCATGAAGCAGTTGGGCCTACCGACCACACCACACCTGCAGCCATACAACATTGGGTGAGTTCACCGAGGATGAGATCTTCGAGTCCACCAACAATGTTTCCTTCCCTACAGCATCAAGCCCTTCACAAATGAGGTATTGTGTGATGTTTCACCTCTAGATGTTTGTGATGTATTATTAGGCCAACCATACTTGTGGAAGCGACATGTTTTATATGAGTCAAGGCCTCGCGCTGTTATTATTTCTTTGGGTAATTCATTATACAAGGTACCAGAGGTAGCCCCACCTACCGCCACTTCTTTGATCTCTGTTAAGAAATGCAGAAGATCATCTCCCAGACTAGGAAATTTATTCTCTTTCTGGCTCGCTCTCAAAGTAAGGGTAGATCGTTGACACATCCATGGCCCCCGAGAAGGGTTCCTCCATGTAGAAGAAGTAGGTGGATACGGTCGTGAAAGAATACAGGGACATCTTCTCCTCACCCACAGGGGTACCATTGCACTGTTAGGTCAAGAATTCGTTTGATCTGACTTCCAGAGCACCTCTACCCAACTGGTCAATCTATTGCCACTCCATTGTGGAAAATGCCAAGTACAAGCAATGACATGATCAACATCGGGTGCCACACAAGTTTCAGGTGGGAAACAAAGTCTGGTTGCACCTGTAGAAAGAACACGTTACAAGAGCCCATTGGAAGCTCAGACCACTTTGATATAGTCCTTACACCATTACCAATGTTGTGGGAAATAATGCTTTGGAGCACAGCATTCCCCCATTCCTTGTGGCTTTCACTGAGTGTTCAATGTGGACTGCCCTTGACCATGCTTCCCCCCATTACTAAAAACATCAGAGATTGCAAAATAATTCACAAGGGACCAAGTTCCATAGAAGTTTCCCCATCTCATGGAGGCACTCAACATAATGGGTACCATTGCTTCGTCGGGGGGGGGGTGCGGGCGCAAATGATCCAGGTGGATGTTGGTGGCCACCCACCTAGCCCACTTGGACCCCCACAATTGTCTTTTTCAGTTTTTTAGTTTCCTTAATTGTAGCACAATTTACTATTTTTGGTAGTTTTTCGGGTCCTGAACTTCTGGAGCCATTTTGAGGCCCTAAACGACATTTTTTGGGAAAACTAGGAGCAACATGGGTCCATGGATGGATGTTTGTCTCTCAAAAGTTGTAGTCTTTTTATAGATCTTTCTAACGAGGTATTGTGTGCGTCAAAAAAGATCGTATGCCAAAGTTATGACTCCGGGAAGTTGATGTACCAATTTACCCAAACGGGCCCCATAGTTTGGTGCTTCATCTCCTAGGGTTAGGTTTTTGGATGTTTAGGGTCTTCCATTGGTTCTCAACAATAAATAGGCATTCGAGCCTCATTGTAAGACAGTTCAGAGGCATGTAACTACCACATCTCTTCTCAGAGATAAGCTACCATCGCTCTCGTTGGTTTATTTCCATTTCTGTTTGTAAGCATATTTCAAATTTTACATTAATGAAATGAAGTATTATTTTTGTTGCATCCCTATATTTATGGTTATCTCTATAATTTTTTGCATTCATGTTTAAATCCGGATCAGTGTATCCGGCCATTTTGTAGCTAATTTAGAACCCTTCCTCATAATCTTCCAAATATTCATCATGTCCCAAGGTCATTCTAAAGTTTTCCTCTTTGGTGTCTTTGGACCCACAATAACCCTTGTACTTGTCATTGAATGCTTGTTGCATTTGAGCTGAGGTAGTGATGTTGTCCCCAGGTAAACCCATGAACCAACACAAGGCTACATCCTTAAGGGTGGATGGGAACAACTTCAACTTCTAGTCGTCAAAGGTATAATCATAAGTTTTGCAGATGATAGAAAACTCAAAGAAAAAGGTATCAAGGTCCTTTGAGGTTAAGCCATGGAAGTTAGGAAGGGAAGAGGGGCTTATGTCTTTCATCCTAGCACCTCCATTGATCTCTCTAATGGGAAAAGCACCCTCAGATTCTGTTTTCAGCTCCATTTATGTTTTCAATCCCATTTCTATTTTCAGCCATGGTGTAGGTTGGTGGAATGGTTCTTCTTCTTCTTCCCCAATATGCTCTTCAAAGATCTTTGGTGTTCATCTAATGGGTCCTCTAGTTCACAGCCACCAAAGTAGAGGGAAGTTTGGTTGTCTGATGGTGTGGGGGTATTTGGAAAAAAACTTCCTAAGTTGTCTCTACTCCTATGAGGCATGAAATAAATTTGGTTTTTTTCTTTTAGGGTTTTTTCAAAGCTACTTGCAGAATGGAAATAAATCAGAAATTGCAACTATCTATTCGAATGCAAAACAAAAGAAAAGCACAAATTGCATCTATTTACGGAATGTCAAATAGAAAGGAAAGAAGGAATTGCATCTACCTAAACACCTTCCTGACAATGGCACCAAAAAGTGATCAGCCCTAATATTGTAGCAAGGATGTTGCAACTCCTAGGGCGACCAAATTTAGTTTATCAACCTAGGGTTCATACAAACTTGGAGGTGACAGTGTTATATGCACAACAGATGCAACAATCTACTCTTGTCACTTCTCAACTGAGGCAATAGACGAATAGGTTTTTTCAAACCAGTCTTCTATTAACTAGAAGGAGGCTGACTACTGATACTAATGTAAAGCTATCTTAAATGCATAAAGTAAATGCTTTCCTATGTTAAGGAAATGAAAATGTTGAATAGAAAGTGTTATGAAATGAAATGAATTACCTAGCTAGGAATTAACACACATTATTTGCAGAAGATATCTAATTTAACCTTGCATTCTATCATCTAGTTATTTGGACTAAGTAAGCATGGAAATGACCCTAACGTTGCTAAGATTGATGTATGCATGCACTAGGTAAATATTGGAGAAAAGATATTTTAGTTTTCAATTTAGAAATGTTAAGGTAAACAAGTTGATCTTTTGCAGGGGAGGAATGTATGGGAATACTGGTCAAAAATGGAATTGAGGGTATGGAGGTAAGTTTCAAGGCCTACCGTAGGTTCTAATCATCATCTCTACCCAAATTAGCCTAAAACAGGCTCCTACAGGGTTTCCTGTAGTTGCTACAGGATTTCTTGTAGTTGCTACAAGATTTCTTGTAGTTACTGTAGGAAACTTAGCTGAAAGTTGTAGGAAGGTAGGGAAGGTGAAAGGAAGTATTGAGAAGGTGTATGATGGTGGAATAGGGTATGGGGAAGGTGCACACTACCCAGGGATCAGCCTGACCCTTCAAGATGGTTTGATTTTCTCAAGGTGGTTGTCCACAGTGTCTACCAAATAGAAATCAGAATTGGTGATTGGTAGGATTTGGCAAGAGATGGAGAAGACATAGATGAGGATAGTGAAGGGAGTTCCTCCCTGCAAATCAACAACTCCTGCAACAACACATATTCATTTCTTCATTTATGAACAACTTTATGTAAATGTGGAAAATATGAGTTGAATTTGAGAAATTGGTTCATTGATTGCTAATGGATTAAATCTATGGAATGGAATGCTTTCTAATCTACAAAAAACTCAAGAAACCAAAATGGGAATTGCAAGTGCTTTGAAGAAATCATTAACAATGATCTACTCAGCAAGAAATCCTAAGTTATGTAATAACCAAAAGGTAAATTTGCTTTTGGGGTTGTGAGAGTGGGGCTCTCAAACCATGATCCCATGAGGTAGATGAGGATGAGGCCATGATCACAATATTTTCTGAATTCTTTCCTTTCACTACTAATATTGATATACTTTTCCAACTAATGGAAGAAAAACTAATAAATCATTCGAAGACTTGTAAATTAAACAAAATAGAAATAACTTCAACAATTAATCTATGATTCTAATCTAAAGATACATGTACAAAAAGAGGAACCTTTGTTGCTGCAGTTGGGCCCTAACCCAAGAGCTTCAACCCTATGAGTCAACTCAATGTCGGATCAAAGAAACCCTTTTCATTATCACCAAAATGTCAAAAATAACATGCGAATAACAATCACAATATCTTAGCTCGAAATTTCCTCTTAGCTACAATAAAAATTTGAATCCTAATGAGGACCTAAGATTTCTTATTTATACAGCTGAAGCTACCAAAAACTTCCTAAAAATTAGGGAGGCTTGGCTCCCAAACTCGAGATTGACTTGTATTCAACTATCACTGGCTTGCCTGCAAATGAACTTGGTGGGCTTGGGTTCTTGTAACTCCAATCTGATGAGATCTGGTGGAGGAATCTTCGAGTAATTGAGGAATTAAGGATGGAGACCCAATCTCCTAAAATCCCCCTTTCTTGTCTACTTTGACTTCCTGCACTTAAATTGGCCCAAAACTGCTCTAAATCCTATAATTAATGCACATTAGGTCACATGACATAACATCTGACCTCTACCCTTTCACTAAGCAAATATAATAAAATATGTAAAGAAATGTGAGAAAAGTTAATTTTAATAAGTTGGAGAGTGGCATTGAGGCCCATATAATTTACCCATTGATGAGCCTTATCACAAGTCATGTGGCATTATGATGTTAATCAATATGGTAGATAGGAGAACTAAAGGCAAGGGTGTTACTAGAGGTAATGGTATCTAAGCTAAATACAGGCTCACCTAAATCATGCATTAACAGGATGTTAGGGTGCTAGGGGATAATGTCATCAAGGAGATCATGATAAATTGTTGAACCCTCCTAGTGTACTAGGAGAAGTAACCCACTTTTAATAATGAGGAATGATAATAAAAAAATAAGGGTATGGTGTTATGAGAGGTTCAAATTTTTTTTAGGTTAGAACATATGAAGTCATTGTAGCCTACCTATTACATAGTGGATAATGAAATAGGGGCCCTATCTGAGGACAAAGGAGGAACAATAACTTTGGATAGCTCCAAGAATAGAAAATATTTTGTTTGTTCTAGGATTTTTAGTTGATGTTTGGTCTAAATTGGTTCATTCTAAGAGGGAGAATTGGTGATTAGCCAACTTGATCTCAAGTTGTCTTCTAGATGGGTATTCTTAGGAGGGTATTGGTTTCAGGTAATTTAGGTTGGACTATTAATGACCTAGCATCCATTTTAGGAAGTAGAATTAAGAAACCACTCTAGCTTTGGTCCTTAGCTTGGTCCCACAAATGAGTGCAAATAAGGATTTGTAAGTTTGTTCGTCATTTCCAATGACCACTATGGAAGATAATATGAGGGGCATTTAATTCAATGCCTCTATCTTGTTTGTAACAAAATTTGCACAGTAGCATAATTTCAAAATCAAGTGGAGTGAAGGGGGGAGGTCAAAGTAACAGGAACATGGCCTCTTGTAAGAAATTTTTTATCCTTAAGTACACTAAATACTTTACAAGATCTAGAAAAGAAGCCTTGGTAGTGGAGGTGTTCATCGACCCAAAGCGCTTTGATTCAATAGAGGCCAAAATGGAAAAATTGCATAGTAAAGTTAAAATGAAGTGGAGAAAGTTTTGTGGAGAACAAACTCAAGAAGAAATGGAGGGATGGATTGAAGACTAAGGTTTATCTAGGGCTCTAGAGAAGAAGCTTTTCCTAGTTATAGAACTTTAATGGATGGTGAACGTAATGGCAGCTCAAGTCCAATAAGATTCAACATACCAAAACAATACAGCTTACACAATTATTTTACTGAAAGATAAATTTGAAGTCATCTATTACGGTGTGTTAGAGATCAAATTCTTAGATCAATGAAGAAAATAAGATAATAATACTTAAATAAAGCTATAATGATTCAATTAACGCAAAATATAACCAAATAATATAACTTCTATTTTAATAGTATTATCTCAACCATTATAATAACAAATACATTGTTTAACTATAATTAACAAATAGAGAACCTCTTTTTATTAAAAAACATCTTCCATATATATCTTCAACTTTATATAAAGCTATAACTTCATACATATATATATATATATAAACATGTCCCTTATTTTTCAATTCCATTTACTCTGGAGAGATTTAGACTTTAAATTAATATAATTTGCATAAAACCTTTATGTTTAAGGTATTATTGGTAAAGTTTAGATTAATATAACATAATTTATGTAACAACTTGGTAGGCTTTCATGAGTATCGGTGATAGTGCTGACCACCAAACTCGTGGAGAAAGTGGTCATTAAAATGACCATTTAAACTTCAAAATGTTGGCCATGTATTTTAGGTTTTGTCCATTTGATTTAAGAAGATTCAGAGAATGATATGATATTGTTTCATACAACGATTTTGTTAAGAGATTTTATTTTCACGTATTTATATGGATGGTTATCAATTTGGTGGACAATGTATTAATGATAAACCTCTTAGAGTTAGAGTTACATTGGAATATTGAAATTTTTGAAAAAATAAATAAAGCTTATTTAATAATTAGAGTCAGTAATTGTTAGCTTTTAATAAAATAGTTATTTTCACAATAAATATTGAATATTGAATATAGAAAAATTAAAATTTAAAATTTATATTAAATTAAAATTAATAAATCATAACTAATATAAATTTTAAAAAATAATAAAATAATTTTTTAAAATATAATTTTTAATGTTTATTCGTTTTGGCTATGGTTTACAGACATTTTTGGTCAACCGGTGGTCCCGGCGTCTACGGAAAAATCCGGGCTGATGGACCTCGAAGGGAATCTAGCCTCGGGGCCCACTAATAAAGCTCACTGATTTTGACCAACTAAGGTAACCATTGGAGCTATAAATTTTAATGTTTATTAAATAAATTTTGTTATTATAGATATTTTTATTGTTAAATCCATATATAATTAAAAATAAATAAAAATAATTCCACACACTAATAGACTTCAAGGATTCCAACTTGCAAAATTTGTTGGTTGTGTATATAAAATTAAAATAACTCCAAATCATGAAACAATTCACGGGTTCCAACTTGCAAATCTTGTTGTTTGTGTAGTGGAATTTGTCGATCATGAGGTTGAGGTTGGATTTAGTGGTATATGTTGCTCAAGCTTTCCGAGAGTGAAAAAATTGCTAGATTTGGAAGTATATCCGGCAGGATGGCAGGCTAGCCAGATGGAGCGACGAGAGACGATTGGTACAAAGCTCTCACTCTCCAAACTGTATTATTCGTTTTTGTCCATTAGCTTATGGTGCAGTGCAGTGGATGGTATATAACAAAGTATGATCAGTCCAACAGATACTTATAACGATTGCTCTGTGTCCTACCACTACAATTGACTATGAATTATGACCAGCTGAACCTATACGTACGTATCATTGCACATTTTGCTTAGAAGTACCATGGAATTATTGCTGTCAATTGTACTTACCACCGAAAACATAGTTGTTTCGCTATTTATATAGCTTCCTGATAAGTAAACAAAGCATCACATTATTACATCAAACTAACATAATTTTAGTTTTTGTATTTTACTAGCTTTACAAAGTAATGTCTGTGCTAGGAAATTTTATGATGATATAAACTATTTTAAGAGAAAGTAAAAGGAGAGAAAGGCAAACAAGTATCTTAAAATTCAGTGAAGTGATGCTTTGATGGTTTATCATAGTTTTAAAAAGGAAGAGATTATTGAGATATTTCTAAAATTTTATTTATGTGCTGGAAAAATATTAAAAGAAAAAAAAAATATTGTTAGATCACTATTATTTTGATTAATTAGGTTGTTAAAAGGATATAGAGAGGGGATTATGTATTTTGAAATTAGGATTTAATTTGGGCATTTGTATTTTAAAATTGAGATCTAGTTTAGGTAAATGTAAGAAAACCTGTATTTGGAAATTCAAATTAAATTTCAATATACATGTGGCACTTTATTTTGAAATTGAAATCTAATTTGGGTATATGAAAGACTCTCCATTAAAAAGTGCCTATAGATTCTTGCATCCCATTGTGCTTTAGGAATTGTTCAATGGTTAGTTTTATTATATAGTTGACCCATAAACTATTGTGGATATTCCATTAGACTGTTCATCACAATAGATTTGATAAAGCTATATTTAAAAGCCCAAAATATACACTAGTAAGGTTTTATTTCTCTTTATATTTTTGGATCTATAGAATACAGTTAATTGTGTGTGCATGCAAATTAAAATTATGCAGAAAAATAGAGAGAATCGAAATAAAAACTCACGAACAACGATTTGACACAAGAAACCCTTTCGAGAAAAAGTGCAACTGGAAGGTGAGGTTGCTCTGCTCTCTTTTTCTAAATAGAAAATGGTTACAAGTACAAAGAAATATGGTATATGGTTTTCTAAATAGAAAATGGTTGTGAGTACAAAGAAAGATGGTATATGGTCTATGGGCTAGTACAGTGCAAAAATCCTTTTTGTGTACTCTATCTCCTATCTTTCTCGCTTATTTTCTCTCATCTATGGAACAAATGCATTTGAAAAAATGGAACCCCAATAGAAAATGGTTGTGAGTACAAAGAAAGATGGTATATGGTCTATGGGCTACTACAGTGCACAAATCTTTTTTGTGTACTCGATCTCTTATTTTTCTCGCTTATTTTCTCTCATCTATGGAACAAATGCAATTGAAAAAAATGGAACCCTTTCCTCCTAGTGTCCCGGTCATATAACATAGCACAATAGCCTACTAGTGGTTGGGTTTGACTACCTCAACTCTTAACCAGAGTTAAAATATGGACCTCTTCTAGAGTCATCTTCATCATAATCACATGGCTAGCCCATTTTCCATGAATAGTGTGGGCTAATGTGGTAGTCTCTTGAATTATAGTTGTGAAAATAGGAAGGTCAACTTCTGAGTGACATAACATTTGCATATGATTCTAATTGATGTGATTCTTGTGCCATTGGAAGGTCTCTATGTGTAGCGTATGAAAAAAACTATGTGGCACCAAAGAAACAAAGTTTTACCCCCCAAAAAACATCGTTTAAGCCTCAAAATTCTCTCGGGAGGTTTCAGACACTAATTTGCCAAATTGGGTATTGTCTGTAAAAATAGTCCTATGAGTTGATGTTAATTTTAGGTGTGTTCTATGCTTAGAGCAATTTATTTCAATTTTCACAGTTAGCTCAATAACTTTTCCAGATTAGCAATAACATTAGCATTAAATTAAACTGCAGATAGAACATAAACATAAATTGCAAAAGAAAAGCCAAGACAAGAGGACACAAGATGTGGCGCTAGCCAGGGACAAACCCCAATGTGGGGAAACCTTTGAACAACTCTTCTTATATGTTCTTCAATAGTTTAATGCAAACATAGAGAGATAGTATGTTTACAACAAAAGTCAACACTTTGACTTATCTAGATAAGAGCATAGATCATCTCTAAGAAGATGATACATGAGATCAGTTGAAGACATGATATTTCAACTGATTCTCCAAGGTGACACCTTCACCTATCATTTTTCTCCATTCCATCATCATGCTGCACCTTACTGCACTGCACCATGATGCACCCATCATCACTATGTTGCATCTCCTCATGCTTCATTAATCATGACTATGCCCATCGCTATACTGCATTATGTGCCATTGCTACACCATGTTGTCGTACTAACCTATGCTCTAGCTGCACCTTGCTAGCTTGTTGTCCCTTGCTTGCTTGTTGTCGCTAGCATGCTTGTTGTCCCTTGCTTGCTTGTTGTCCCTAGCATGCTTGTTGCCCCTAGCATGCTTTTTGTCCTTAGCATGCTTGCTGTTGCATGCTAGTTGTCCCTTGCATGTTAGCTGTAACATTGCATGCTTGGTGTATTTGCTGCTAAGTATCATACAATTGTCCCAATGTTAGTTATCTGTCCTATGCATGCTGCTTTCCTTCAGAGGCAGATGCTTTGATAGTTCCCAACAGTTCTGGTAGTTTCAGTTGTTCCCAACAGTTTCGGCTATTCCTGGAATTTCTGGCAGTTTCGGTTGTTCTAGCTGTTCCTACCAGTTCTCGGTAGTTCTAACAGTTCCCGACAGTTCCAATAGTTCTTAGCAGTTCTGGTAGTTCCCAACAGTCCTGATAGTCCCGACAGTTCCTGATATTTCTGGTTTCTGCCCTCTGCGTTAGCTTTCCTACCTGTTCTGGCAATTCCGACAGCTCCAGTAATTCCGACTGTTCCCAGCAGTTTTGGTAATTCCATCTATTCACGGTAGTTTTGAGAGTTCTGGATTTTCCCAGTAGTTTCGGCAGTTCCCAATAGTTCTAACAGCTCTAGCTTTTCTCCGCAGTTTTCGCAATTCCCAGCAGTTCTAGTAATTCTGGTTGTTCCCGAATGTTCCGGCAATTCTGGAAATTCCAGCTATTTTCGGCAGTTCTAGCAGTTCTTGTTGTTCGTGGAAATTTCGGTTGTTCCCAGCAATTCCGACAGTTCCCAACAGTTCCTGATAGCTCCAACAATTCCGACAGTTCTGGATTCTGCCCTTTAGATTAGGGCAGCGTTATCCCTTAAGATCTATCCTCCTACTAAAACCCAAAGACAAGTAGAGAGGAAGATATTCCAAGTGTGTTGAAATGACTTGAAGGCCACCTCTATTTATACTAAAACTTTGAGCACAAGTGGGGTTTATTTGGTTGCTGGCCAACCTTCACGAATTGTCCCATAATACAAATAAATTCATATCTCCATGAATACTTATCGGAATCAGATGATCTTTAGATCAATCCTACACCTCTCGATGAAAGGGATCCAAGAGAAATATCAGCTTCCATTGATAAGATGACCCACATGGAGTTTGGCCCTAGTTTCCAATTGTAACACTCCCTCTCAACTACGGAGAACTCCATCCCCTGATCCATATGTCTAATTGTACTATCTCTGCCATCAGTGCCTTGCACTGCTCTACTCTGGTGAACCATGAAGAAGACGAATTGATTGAAAATGTCTCATACCATTCTCTATAGACCCGAAGTCAGTTTCATATGAAGAGAGTGTGTCACATCACTCTTACTTGCCCGAAGTCAATTTTATTGATCCCAAATGAATATCACAAGAGAGTGTCTCAAACCACTCATACTGATCCCATATCAGTTTCATTGATCCCATATCAATGGAGGTCATCCTAGCATAGGGAGTACGGTAGATACATCGATGTGTCCATCGATAGTACTACTATGGTCCCTAACCCCATTTCCCTACTCATTGATCAGATGAGAGGTACTTCCCATGAGTCCCAGACTGCATGGGTAGGATGCCTTGACAAGAGAACCAATCATCCTATCCACAGGAGAACGAATCATCCTACCCCACAATCGCCATGGGAGAGCTAATCATCATGGCCCACAGGAGAATTAATCATCTTGTTTCATAGTTTCCATGGGAGAACTAATCATCCCGACCCACAGGATAACTAATCATCTTATTCCACAGTTGCCATGGGAGAAATAATCATCTCGGCCCACAAGAGAACTAATCAGTATGTTCCATAGTTTCCATGGGAGAACTAATCATCTCGAGCCACAGGAGAACTAATCATCCTGTTCGACAGTCTCCATGGGGTATCACAGGGGAAGGTTGAACCTATCATCTTGTACATAGCACACCACCAGGGGAGGGTGAGTCGCCCTATGGTCATATGTTGCTTCAGTAAGTACCCCAAGCCCCCCAGAGCTCCCAGAGCTCAATGCATGCAACATGTAGGACCCTTATAAGAAGGTCTCTCAATGATTCCAAATCATTTGGGAAAGTCACAAATTTGACCTTTTCCCGTGACTTTGACAAAATGTCTACAACCTGTACATCAGTCTCAATGCGATGGAGCCTCCTCACTCATCAACTTACCATATCCCAGATAAGGTAGTATCTGATGTCTATCTGTTGGAGCAATCATCAAATACAGTATTCCTCAATAATCGAACCCCCCTTTGGTTGTCATAGAGAATCACAGTGGTATTCATCATGTGTACAAACAACTCACTTAAGAGATTCTGCAACCATGCAGCCTCACACGAGATCCTACTCATAGCTATGTATTCGGTCTCGGTGATGCTTATAGCAACCGACTTCTACTTCCTACTCATCCATGATTTTGAAGCAGAATCCAAAGAGAACTAGCACTAAGAAGTGCTCTAGTGATCCTCCACACTTCTTGCCCCATCAACATTCGAATAATCATGCAGTTTCATATTTCCAGCAGTGTATCTCAATCCATGAAAGATTGTGCCTCGAAGATATCCCAGAATATTCTTGGCACTAATCTAGTGAGGCTCAACCAAATATGAGCTCACCATGCTAACTTCAAAACATATCTTCAGACGGAAGTTCACCAAGAACATCAACGTGAATGATTTTATGAAACTTAGAGGCATTTCCCAAATCTGATCCGACATCACTACCATATAACTTCTGAAAGTTAAGGTCCTCGAGGTAGTCACAGGCTTGCAGTTTATCATTCCACATCTGGAATCCAACTCCCTCTTACTTCTACAAATGAGAGAGTCTGCACCTATCACAAATAGGTCATCCTCATAAGGTGTCATTATGATAGGTCTATCATCCACAACCTTTAGGTAATGTTTTGGATCGGTTTCACTCCTAGTGAATCTCAACTTCATTAGACAGTTATCAATCCTCTCATACTACGCCCGGGGTGTTTTTCTTCAAGCCATAGAGGGCTTTCTTCCACCTGTATACATGAGATTCCCGATCATGAATCTCAAACTCCTCAGGTTGTTTCAAACCTATGGACCTGCTGCATGAGGGGAATGACCCCCTCATAAGATTTTCCTTCGGTACATCTCAGACATGTACCTTCATGCTCTTCTTGAATTCAAGCATCCCTATAACCATCTAACTAACATCGGGTAGGGCCCCATGGGTAGACCTCTGGTGTTATAGATGTGATATGTCAATTTACATGATCCCTAATGGACCATCCTGCAACTTGATACAAATTTCCAACCCTAAGCCCATGAGAAAAAGCATCTTTGAAAATTCTATTTTTTAACACATACCTTTCCATCGATGAATGCCACCTTGAAACCTTTGACTTGCATTTCTGAGATGGATAGCAGGTTCTTCTTGCGATTAGGTACATAAAAGAGATTCCTGTAAATGAATAGAGTTACGCTCATTCAATTGAGGGGTGACATTCCCTACACCATTTCTAGGATAGGTGGCATTGAATCCAAGTATAATCCCACGGTTGTTTCCGTCTCAACCAAATTCGAGAGAACACCATTCTATCTTATGAGGTGCCTTCAAGCACTACGATCAATAAGCCATATTCCCAAAGAATCTAAAGTAGAGGGCCAATACAAGATAACACTTCTTTATCTTATTAGAAACAATGTTTTATTCTTCATACCTGGGGTTCCTTGCTTTCTCTGAAGAGTTGGTCATTTACTTAATGACCTTCATTACCTATCATTCCTCTGATCATTGAAGATGTCCCTGGAATGACTATTATCATCATCAAGTGATGTGTCCCTACGTCAGACACTCCTTTGCATAATGGTCGAACTTATTACAACCAAGGCATTTGCCTTTCCTTCCACCCTTAGATTCATACTTCCCACTGAAGTGATCTTTAGGTAGGCCTTCAGAAACTTCTACTACGCCACTCTAATAATATTCTCTGCTTCAACTTCACCCTTGGTGAATTTGAAGAGGAATGAGGAATCCATTAATCTTTTTTTTTTTTTTTCTTTCCCAACTGCCTTCCGTGATTTCTCTTTCACTCTTGCTTGGGCATTTCCTTCACCTTAACTCTGATACCATGTTAATTTTAGGTATGTTCTATTCTTAGAGAAATTTATTTCAATTTTCACAGTTAGCTCAATATTTTTTCCAGATTAGCAATCACATCAGCATTAAAGTAAACTGCAAATAGAACATAAACATAAATCGCAGAAGACAATCCAAGACAAGAAGACACAAGATGTGGTGCTACTAGGGACAAACCCCAATGTTGGGAAACCTTTGATCAATTCTTCTTAAATGTTCTTCAATAGTTCAGCAGAGAGAGAGAGAGATAGTATGTTTACAAAAGAAGTCAACACTTCGACTTATCTAGATAAGAGCATAGATCATCTCTAAGTAGATGATACATGAGTTCAATGGAAGACATGTTGCTTTAACTGATTCTCCAAGGTGACTCATTCACCTATCATTGTCCTGCATTTTGTCATCATGCTGCACCTCACCACGTTGCACCCATCATCATTGTGTTGCATCTCATCACGCTTCATTAATCATGACTGTACCCATCACTGTACTGCATTATGTACCATTACTTCACCATGTTGTTGTACTGACCTATGCTCTAGTTGCACCTTGCTTACTTGTTGTCCCTAACTTTCTTTTTGTCCCTAGCATGCGTGTTGTCCCTTGCTTTCTTGTTGTCCCTAGCATGTGTTGTCCTTAGCATGCTTGTTGTCCTTAGCATGCTTGTTGTTGCATGCTAGTTGTCCCTGCATGCTAGTTGTAACATTGCATGCTTGGTGTATTTACTGCTAAGTAACATAGAAATATCCCAATGTTAGTTAGTTGTCCTTTGCATGTCGTTTTCCTTCTGAGATAGATGCTCCAACAGTTCCGACAGTTCTGGATGGTCTCGACAGTTCTACCATTTTTTGGTAGTTCTGATAGTTCCGACTGTTCCAGATATTCCTGATAGTTTCGGTAGTTCTAGTAGTTCCTAGTAGTTCCTAGTAGTTCCCGGTAGTTTTGATAGTTCTAGCAGTTCCCAACAGTTTCGGCAGTTCTAGCAGTTCCCAACAGTTTCCCACAATTCAGGCAGTTCCGAGTAGTTCCGACAGTTCTGGTAGTTTCAGTAGTTCTCGACAGTTTCGATAGTTCCCTGCAGTTCTGGCAATTCCTGGTAGTTCCCAACAGTTCTGGCTTCTGCCCTTTGCATCAGCTTTCCCGCCTATTATGGAAGTTCTAGCAATTCCGACAACTCCGGCTATTCCCGGCAGTTTCGGCAGTTTTGACTATTCCCGGTAGTTCTAGCTTTTCTGGCTTTTCCCGGCAGTTCTGACAGTTCTTGCAGTTCCATCAGTTCCAACTTTTCCTAACAGTTCTAGGAGTTCCTAGCAGTTTCGCCAGTTTCGACTATTCCTGGAAGTTCCGGCCATTCTAGCTATTCCTGGCAGTTTTGGCAGTTCTGGCTGTTCCCGATAGTTCCAGTAGTTCTCAGTAGTTCTGGATTCTACCCTCTGGATTAGAGCAGCGTTATCCCTTAGGATATCTCCTCCTACTAAAACCTAAAGACAAGTAGAGAGGAAGAGATCCCAAATGTGTTGAAATGACTTGAAGGCCACCTCTATTTATACTAAAACATTGAGCACAAGTGGGGTTTATTTGGTTGTTGCCGATCTTAATGAATTGTCCCATAACACAAATAAATTCATATCTCCATGAATACTTATTGGAATTGGATGATCTTTAGATCGATCCTACACCTCTCATTGAGAGGGATCTAAGAAAAATGTCAACTTCCATTAATAAGATGACCACAGGGAGTTTTTCCCTAGTTGCCAATTTTAACAATTGATTGCTCCACTCTTTCCACTCTAAGACCATCGAGATGGATGACAAATGATATAATAATCCAATTTGGATCACGACTCCCCCTTTTGTGAGGATTTTGGTTCCCAAAAGACTCTACTAAAGAAGGTGAGGAAATTTTTCCTTCACATTCTCTCGGGTGTACCATTTAGATTTATCTAGAAGTTGTGCTTTCAACTCAATCTACTAATTTTCATGCCCCCCCCTCCTCCCCATCTTGTACTTCCAGACCACTTCTGCAAAATTGTATTCTCTATCAACTCTACCCAAGCATATGGTGTCAAATACTCAATAAAAGGTAGGACTTGTTCCTCTTCTTGGTCTAGCATGGAAGGCTCATAGAGCTTCATATTATCCACATTCACAACTAAGTAAATGTTCATGTATGGAGGTAGAAGGAGTCTATAATAATTATCTCGCACCTTTTCCAGTATCTAAAAGGGACCATATCACAAAGCCTTGATTTTCTTACTAGGAACTTATAGCCTCTTATTGTTCACTTGTAACCATACTTTGTCTCCCACCTTGAACAAGTTATCTATTCCATTTTGATCATGCTTGGCCTTGGATTTTTCTTGTGAATTCTCTAGTGTCTCTTGTACCTAAATATAGATCTATTTGATCTTCTCAACAATTCATTTAGTCCTCAAGGCATGTCCTATAAGACCCTCCCTCACTCCTTGCTACCCATATGCAAGATCCAAAGGTGAAGGTGTAAAATATCCAGAATAAGTTTCAAATGGGGACCTACTAATGGAATCGTGGACCACTCCGTTATAAAATTGTTTTATATATACCATATTTTCATCCCAAGTCTTTGGAATCTTCTGATCATATCCCCTTAAAAACTAAACTAAAGTCATGTAAACTATTTTTTTGTTTCTCATTTGTCTGTGGATGGAATGTTGTATACCTCTTCAACTTTGTTTCCATCTTCTCCCATAATATAGTTCAAAATGCACTAAGAAATCTCATGTCCTTGTCTGAAATGATGCTCCTTGGTATCCCAAAGTGCACCTATACCTGTCCAAAGAAAAATTCACTTGCTTCTTTCCCACTGATGGTCTTTTTACATGTTATAAGAATACATCTTGCGAAACCTCTCATACACCACGGACAAGTAGTCATGTCCCTTTCTTGTTGTTCATAAAACTCCCAAAAAGTCCATGGAAATGCTTTCCTGAGGACGAGTGGGTATAGGTAAGGGATGATATAGACCATGTTTCATGTTGCTAGGCTTGTTGGTGAAACAAAGCATGCATCCTCTTATGAACCTAGCTACATGTTCTTGCATCTTGGGCCAATACACATACCCTTTCAAGTTAGCCACTATCTTCCCTACACCAACTTTCCCTGCAACCTTGGAGGTGTGATCCTCTTCGATCAACTTCAAATGCTCACCTTTTGGAACACATAGTGTATCTATCCTATAGAGTAATTTATCCCAAAGATGGTAGTCAATGATATTATCGTGATTGTGCACATCAATTTGGTTCTACAACTACTAAAACACCTCCTTGAAGTCATCATCCTCCAAATATTCCTCTTTGTATGCATCATGGATGAATGGCTCTATCCACATCATAGTTCCTAAAGGTGTGACATTTGATGTGGGTAGCCTTGAAAGCATGTCGACCAAATCTTTTATGTTTCCCTTCTTATAATTGACAACTAAATGAAACTGTTTCAAAAACCCCATCCACTTGTAGTATCTAGTATGTTATAATTTACTCTGAGCTTGCAGATACTATAGTGATTGGTGATATGTGTGGATTAATATCTTCTTTTCCATCAAATAGTGCTTCCACTTCTTCATATATTCCACTAGGGCATAGAGCTCCTTGTCATAGGTGGGGTATTTAAGAGCTACCCCATGAAATACTTCAAAATGGTAGCATACACGCCTCCCACCCTGGATTAAGACCACTCCAATAGAATATGCAATCACATCTGTCTCCACTTCAAAGGATTTTTGAAAGTTTGGTAATGCCATAACTAGTATTTTACTAATCAATAGTCTTCTTCTTTAGCTCCTCAAAGGCCTTCTGCTGACCCTTTACCCAGTGGAAACTCTTTCCACTTATTGTTATAGCATGGAGTGACACTGTTATTGTTGAAATGAGACTATGCATTTCCTCAGGTATTGTGTTGCCCCAATCAAATTCCTAACCTTAGAAACATTAGTAGGTATTCGCCATTTTATGATGGCCTCTATCTTGGCAGGGTTTATCTTCAATTCTCGTCCACCTATCACATACCCCTATTACACCAAACACTATTGTGCAAACTCACACTTCTTGGGATTTTCTACGAGTTGGTGCTTCTTTAATGCCTCTAACACCTACATCAAATGTGCGATGTGCTCCTCATAGATAGAACTATATACTAGTATATCATCCAAATAGATAATAACAAATGAATCTATAAAATGGTGCAATATATCATTCATCAACCTCATAAACATAGTTGGTGCATTGCATAGGCCAAATGGCATTACTGAGCACTCATACAAAGCTTGCATGGTTTTAAATATGGTTTTCTAGGTATCTTCTTCTTTTACTTGAACCTGGTGATATCTAGACTTTAAGCCTGGCTTGGTAATGTATTTCGCTTATTGTAATTGATCCAGTAGATCATTTATCCTAGGAAGGGGGTACCTGTTCTTGAGTGTAATTTTGTTCAATTCACTACAATCAACACACATTTTCCAACTCGCATCATCCTCTGGCACAATAACTATGGGTGACCCACATGGTTATGCATTTGGTCGAATGAAACCTTCTTCCAAAAGTTGTTGCAATTGTTTCTTTACCTCACTTACTTCTATAACAAGCTACCTATACAGTCTAATGTTTGACAATGGCGAGTTTGGTAATAGCTGGATCTCATGCTCCACTTCCTTCTTGGGTGGTAACCCTTTAGGCTCCCAAAACACATCCCTATGTGTCCACAAAAACTCTTCTAGTTGATGTTTCTATTTCCTAGTACCCCCATCAAGGGATGCCTTCCCTCTTACATACTCTTCTATAGTTTGATTTTCTCTTGAAAATACTAAAACATACTTATTGTTGGAACTAAATAATTTCTTAGCTTGGTTGGAACTTAAAAATGAAAGTTTTTACTTGCCTTTATTCACATTGATGGTGAATGATTTCCCATCCTTTACAATTTGGTACTAGTTGTCTCTCCACATGGATATTGCATGTCGCATGTGCATGTAGGGACTTCCAAACATGACTCCTCATACATCAATGGGAACTACATCTCATTCTACTTCACCAATAAAATTAGAAACGATGGAAAATATAATTTTGCATTATTTTCTTACCTTCAACTCTGCATCTTTATTTACCCATCGTAATGGATATGGCATCAGTTGATCACAAATTTCCAATCTGAATTTTTTGACCAACTATGTTGCAATGAGATTCACTTGTGATCCTAAGTCAAATAGAGAATCAATGTTTTCCTTCTTGACATGTATCTTTCTATGGAATAGGTTGGTCATTTCTTTCTCTTCCTCTTGTTGAAGGCTACTCAAATTCACCACCTTTTGCATTGATAGAAAGAAAATCTTCTCATCCACATCCAAGTTATTTCAACCTGGTTTCTTGAATTGGTGGCTATGAGATTTTTCTTCTTATTGTATTTTTTTCTTTGGGTTAAGCTATGGATACAAATTCCAACACTTCTCCTCTGTAAGGTTTTCAATGTTGCAATGGTTGTAGTGGTTATTGCGATCCTTGTGCTAATGTGTTGTAGTTGTCTTCTTTTTAGTTTTTCTCCCTTTTAGCTTCTTATTACCCTCCTTAGAAGCATCTTGTTTCTCCTTATACTTTGATCCACTTGATTTCCCTTTTTTCAAACATATGTTCTCAAGGTATTTTGCCTATACATAAACCTCCTCCATTGATCTAAGCTTGAGTAGCATCACTTGATTCCGTAGATGGATGTGTAGCCCCCCCACTAAATACTTGAAGAGTTGATACGAACTTAAAAAAGAATGCAAAAAATTATAGATATAACCATAAATACAGAGATACAACAGAAATAACACTTCCTTTCATTAATATCTAGTACTGAAATATGCTTACAAACAAAATGGGAATAAGACTATCTCGGGCAATGGTAGCTTACCTATGAGAAGAGATGTGGTGGCTACATACTTCTTAACTGTGTTACAATGAAGCTAGGAGGCCTATCTATTATTTATAAATAATGGAAAATCATAAGAAACCTAACCCTAGGAGATGAAGTGCCAAAACTATGGGCCCTATTTGGGTAAATTGGTACATCAACTTCTTGAGGTCATAACTTTGGCATATGATCTTCCTTTGACGTGGATAATGCCTCGTTATAAAGATCTATCTAAGGAATACAACTTCCGAGTGGCCAATATTTTTCAAACAACCATGATGACCTTGGATTTCCACAAAAAAACGTTGTTTAGGGCCTCAAAATGGCTTTGGAAGTTCACGGCCTAAAAAACTACCAAAAATAGTAAATTGTGCTACAATAAAGGAAACTGGAAGACTGAAAGAGATAGTGGTGGGAATCCAAGTGGAATAGGTGGATGGCCACCAACATGCACCTAGATAATTCCTCCCCCCTTAGGAAGCAATGGTCCCCATTGCATTGAGTGCCTCCATGAGATGGGGAAACTTCTACTAAACTTGGTCCCTGGTGAGCCACTTTCCTTAGTGTAGGAGTTGGACAACTTTGACAACCTGATATAGTTGGATCTTCTGTTGGCAAGTGTTATTGACCTGTGTGTCCATAATATGATCAGTTGTGACCTGTTCCATGTAGTCTGAGTTTACCTCTATAGGTGTGAGTTGTTCTGCAATGCCTGATGTGTCTGATAATGGTGGGAAATATGGTTGAAGGCAGTCCACATTGAACATTGGGTGCAGGCAGAGCAATGGGGGAATGTTGAGCTCAAAAGAATTATCTCACACAACCTTGCTAATGGTTTAAGGACCATATCAGAGTGGTCTAAGCTTCTGATGGGCTCTAGTAAGGCGTTCTTTCTGCACATGCAACCAAACTTTGTCACCCACTTAAAACTTGTGTGGCAACCGATGTTGATCATATCGCTGCTTGTACTTGGAATTTGACTTCTCCAAGATGTCATGAACCTGTTGGTGGATGTATTGGATTCGTTCAATAAATATGGTTTCTTTATCAACCTTGGACAATACATGTGTGGATTTTGTCTCTGTAGTCGCATGAGGCATGGTAACATCAATCAAACACAATGGTTGAAATCCTAGACCCACTTGAAACAGATTGCGACCAGCTGAACAATGGAGAGATTTATTATAACTTTGATGCACATAAGGATGACTCTCATCCTATGTTCATAGATGCTTTACCTGATAGTGCAAGGGTACCCATGTGGGTGAGGAGAAGATGTTACTGTATTCTTCCACGACCATATCCACCTGCTTCTGCTGCATGGAGGAACCCTCCTCGGGGGCCATGGATGTGGCTACAATATTCCTCTTACTTTGAGAGTGAACCCAAAAGAAAAAAAAAATCCCAGTATCGGACATGATATTACTACTTTGGTTAGAAGAGATCAAAGAGATGGAGGTAGGTATGGCTATCTTCGGTATCATGTATAATGTATTACCCAAACAAATAATAAGAGAGCGAGATCATGACTCTAATACATCATGTCCCCTCCACAAGTATGGTTATCCTAATAATACATCACAAACTTCAAGACGAGCAACATCACAAAGTACCTCATCTGTGAAGGGCTTGATGTTGTAGGGGAGGCGACACTGCTAGCTGACTCGGAGATCTCATCTTGTTGAAGGCACCCAATGTCTTTTGGTTGTGGGTGTGGTTTGGTCGGTAGGCCCAAGTTCTTAACAACCTCTACTGAAATGAGGTTCTTTTGGCTCCTAGTGTCGACAATGAATTGTAGCGGTGAACCATTTACCCGGATATGTGATTGGGAGAGATGCCTCCCCTCCTTTGGATCTTCAGACTCATTTTTTTGGATCTTTGATGTGGCAACAGTGGCACTAGGCTCTAGATGAATCATATAGTTCCCTTTTTCATTCCTATTGTAGACTTCTGATAAAGATTCAGAACATGCATATGATTATGAAACCTTCCACTCGGCCATCAACGTTTGCTTGGCCTCACACTCACTTGTGTTGTGACTAGGGATCTTATGGAACTCAAACCACTTTCATGTGTCCTTCTTTGACTTTGTGGTTTCATTCTCTTCTTGTGGCTTCGATGGGTTGTCCTAGGTCACCCTTCCTTGGCTTTGTCCTTTATTTTGCTATTTAGGGCACCTTTCCCTTGCTTCAGATTCATGGATACAAAGTCTCACTTCTTATGTTTAAACTTCTGATCAATCTTGACAGGGTATCGGTAAGTCAAGCCATGCAAGGGGATGTCCAGGAACTCCATCTCATCTTGGATGTACTTATGTAGGCAGTCACAGTACTTGAGTACCAAATGTGACTTATAATCCTTGATACCCAACTTTGTGCAAAGGGTATGAAAAACATTGGTAAAATATGGCATGTCTTGGTCCCTTCTCTACCACAGTGTGGTCCACTTCATGTATTTATCCTCATGGCTCCCAATAGGGTAGTACTTCTCCTTGATGGCATCCCAAAATGAACTCCAAGTCGGTGCAGTACAGTAGGTTTCCCACTAGTCCTTGAAGTGGGGGGCGACATTGAGAAGTGAAAAAGTAATATTTTCTTGGTTGGAAAATCATGAACAAAAAGATATCCTTCTAGTAGATTTAACCATTTATCTATGATGTTCAACTTTATATAATGTTCAAATATGGGAATTCAGAAATTAACTTGTACCTTAAACGGTGTGGTGGTTCCACAGTAGTTGCTTGAAGGAGATGTGTCTCCTTTGGGTAGCCGCTAAAGTATCTGGGAAAATTTGTCTATCATTGGATTCCCCCATTGCTCGAGGGATTCTTCAAGAAATATATTGAAAGGATCTCTTGCCCCCTCTTCTTCCATCTCTCCCACCATGGGAGGCCATTAGGATTTGTGAGGCTGGTCTTCCAAAGGTTCGACTAGTTCGAGCCCTCTCCTTATATCCCGACCTCATTAGGGACATGCAAAGAAAAACAAAGAAAGAGAAGACCACTTTGATACCACTAATGTGAAAATAAACAAGAACATATAGATATAACCATAAATATAGAGATTTAGTAGAAATAACACTTCATTTAATTAATATCAGATGCTAAAATATGCTTACAAATAGAATGGGAATAAGGCTAGCTCGGACGATGGTAGCTTATCTCTGAGAATAGATGTGGTAGCTACATGCCTCTAAACTATCTTAAATAAGGCTTGGAGGCCTATTTATTATTGAGAAACAATGGGAAACCCTAAAAACACTAACCCAAGGAGATGAAGTGCCAAAACTATGGGCCTTGTTTGGGTAAATTGGTACATACTCTTCTTGGGGTTGTAACTTTGGCATACAATCTTTGTTTGACATGCACAATACCTCATTAGAAATATATATCCAAGGAATACCACTTCCTAGTGGCCAACATCAATCCTTGACCCATGCTGGCATTGTTTTTCCAAAAAAATGTCATTCAGGGCGTCAAGATGACTCTCGAAGTTCATGACTTGACAAACTGTCAAAAATAGTAAAATGTGCTACAACTGAGGAAACTGAAAAACTAAAAAAGATAGTGGTGGGGGTTCAAGTGGAATATGCGTGTGGCCAACAAAATCCACCTAGATCAAGAGTAAATTTGGTTTCTTTGGCGAGATACCCATCTTTCTAGACTTTATATTGTACTCTTGTATGCTTTGCCATTTCTTTTCCCTAAAGTAGTGCCACTGGAACTACTAGTCTGCTACATACCTAATAGGGTAAATTTGTGACTTTATGAGGGTTTTGAATTCCTCCCACTTATTCATTAGAGGATCTCCCTCCAACCTTAATTTCTCAGTGTGTCTTTCCTATCAAGTTAGGGCATGGCTCTCTAATTTCATCCACGGAAATGAAATCTTATGTCCTTTCTCAATACGATGGACACTTAAATACACTTCTAATTACTGCAAGCAATTATTAATATTTAGAGAATCTATCCAACCTTTCTAAAAGTTGATATTGACATTCTCTTCCATTTTGAATAGAGAACGTAAATGGTTCATGACACTTGAACTTGGTTAATATTTTTCGAGGTCTTTATTTGACTCGTTCTCTATTTCTTCTCAATCTCTTGATATCACCTCTGATTTGTGCTTTGCATTAGAACCCCTGCCTTCTCCAAATTTCCCAAGATTATTTCTTAGGGATGACATGAAGATATTTACATTACAATTTATATACATGACTTGTGCTTCCAACCGCGACTTCTTCGTAGGATCAAGAGGGTTATTCACATATTCATCATCCATAACTATGGTTTTATGACATGTCTTTTCCAATCAAGATCCCTTCAAAAACTCCACAATATTCCCAATGAATCATGCTTTGTTGCCAATATGATTTGTAAACAATTGTGGATATTCTACTAGATAGTTCATCACAATAGAGATAAAAGTATATTCAAAGATATGAAATCTACAATATTAGGGTTTCATTTCTCTTTATATTTATGGATTTGTAGATTACAGTTAATGACATATGCATACAAATTAAATTATGCATAAAATAGGTAAATACAAAATAAAACTCACAAACCATGATTTGACACTCTTTCTTTAAATAGAAAATGGTTGTGGGACAATGAAATGTGACTCGTGGCCTATGGGATAATATAGTCAAAAATATTCTTTGTGTGCTCTATAACCTATCCATATTGGCTATTTTTTCTCATGTATGGAAAAAATGCACTCGAAAATAATGGAACCCACTTTCCTCCTAGTCGCCCGGTAACTAGCTAGTGGTTAGGTTTGATTGCCTCAACTCTTAACTAGAGTTGTAATATCAACTCTTATATATAATTCTTCATCATAATCACATTGGTAGACCCTTTTCCATGAATATTGGGGGTTGATGTGGCATCCTCTCTGATTATAGTGGTGAAAATAGGAAGATCAACTTCTGAGTGGCATAAATTTTGCATACAGACTCCAATTGGTGTAATTCTTATGTTTTTGGAAAGGTTTATATGTGTAGAATATGAAAAAAGTTGTGAGGCTAAAGAAAAAAATAATTTACCCCCAATAAACGCCATTTGATGACTAAAAATTATTTAGAAGGTTTCAGATTGTTAGGTCCCTCTAATAGTAGTGCATTCCCCATTATTATTGTCATTGTAGCCCTTATTGTTATTTTTGTGCCCATGTTGTCCCCATATTGTTATTATTGTGCCCCATAGAAGCTCACTATTGTTAATGATGTGCCCTTACATTATTATTGTTATGTTGGCTCTGATTATATCGTGACCCCTTAGACTCCTATATATATAAAGGAGGTTTTTTCATTTGAATCATCTAGGAATTGTTCATTTGTGTAATCTAAACGAGGTTTCCCCCTCAAAGAGGCTGATTTTGAATTCATTGATCTATCTTTTCTATCTTCTTGTGAGCTGGTTGCATAACATTTGGTATGAGATCTTTGGATTCTAGGGTTTCTCTTCTTCAAATAGGTCCTCATGGAATTTTCGCTATAAATATTTATATATGAAGCTTCAGAAGCTAAAAAAAAAAAAATTGAGAAGAAATCTTAATGAAAACCATCTTTGAATTTCAGATCTTGTCTCACTATATTTTCAGAGATATGATCCAAGGAAGTTAGGTTCTTTTTGCAGGCTCCCGAATTCCATATGAAACAGGTGACCCTGGGAAAATTGTCATAACTTTCTCTCTCAACATGGGATTCGAATTTTGGAGAATGTGACAGAAAGTAGATATACTTTAGTTTGTTGGTTATCATTTTCAGGTCTGAAGTTCGAACCAGTGACATGTGGCTCTTCATACAAGTTAGCTCTACTAAACCAATCTATAATCAAGCCATTGTGGGAGATTGGACATAACAGTTTCTTGGAGAATCCAATCTCGATCAGACTTGTGGGGTTGAATAGAAAACTTATAGCAATAACACACAATGAAATTTTAGACCTTGGAGATCCTCCATTACAGAGATACAACAGATTCAATATCAAGCTCGTACAAAGAAAAAAAGTGTGTTTTTTTATAAAATTTCCATAAGTTTTGTTTGAAAAAATAATTTGAAGTGATTCAAAGGGCATAGTGAAGCATAATACTCATTAATTTATTCCCCAAGAAATAAAACGGAAACACCTAGTAAGAAAACTGAAAGTTATACTATGATGCATGAAGAAGAAGAAGAAATGAAACATGATATATCAAAATTACGAGACAAAGTGCAACAATTTTTGCTCTCACAAATAATTATAATTAAAGATGAAATAGAAGCTAAGATGGATGGTTAGAAAAGTAACTTAAAATCAAACATGGAAGGATTGAAGAACGACATGAAATCTAATATGTATGACATTAAAGATAATATGGAAGATTTTAAGAATGTTTAAAAGCAAACAGGGAAGGTTTAAAGGAAGGTTTGACAAGTTTTCTACAAAAAATGCTTCCTAATGGTGAAAAGGTATTAGATGAAACTCATGATGAGAACAAAATAAATGTTTATCATGATTTCATAGACTCCAACATTGGATTGAAGACCCACCATGTTCCAATGATCGATGTGAGGAAGTTTGATGGAAATGATTCTGTAACATGGATATACAGATGGAGCAATTTCGATCTCGATAATGTGCAAAACGCACAAAAGATATGCATTGCAACTTTATATTTGGAACCCAATCAGTTTGTATGGTATTGATGATTTTTCTTTTGTAAAACAATTGTCACTTGGTCAATTTTTACGGAGGAAAAGATGGAACATTATGAGGATACAAAGAGCGACACCTTCTTTAGCCCGATGATAAATCTCAAACAAAAGGGTCCAATGGTGAAACACATTGAGTACTTCCAAAAATTGAGTATAAGGGTAAATGATATTCTAGAGGAATATAGGATTGATGTGTTCATAGGGACCTTAAAGGATAACATCCAACATGAGGTTCGCCTTTGGGAACCTGATTCATTGGAAAAGGCATTCAGGTTGGCAACAAAAATTGAAAGAAAAACTATGGAAACAAGGAAGCCTGCCACTCACAACTATAAATATGGAAGTGTTGTTGCCCCTAGCCTTCCACAAACTACAAGGTTGACACCACAACAATTGGAAGAAAAGAAGAGAAAAAGGGCTTTGTCATAGTTGTGATATTAAATACACTAAAGGTGACAAGTGTGCTGAGAATAAATTATTTTACATAGATTGTGAAGAGGAGGAAGAAAAGGCACAAGAAACATCAAAAGAAGAGGATATACACCATGAACCAACCCTAGAGAAAGAAGAAATGAAGCCGGCCATATCTTGTAATGCATTGGCAGGAATTACCACTACTCAAACCCTCAAGATAGAAGGACATATCAAGAAGAAAAAGGTAATCGTGTTGACTGATTCAGGTAGTACCCATAATTTTACTTACTGTAAGATAGCCAAGGAATTGAATTACTTCCTATATCCAACACCAGAGTGTAAACTAATGGTTGCAAGTGGAGGAACCATAAATTGCTTTGGAAAGTGGCATAATATGAAGTTACCCATGGGAGTGTTAGGGTCCTATAATAATAGGATTCAGAATTTTGAATTGACTATGATTAGGTCTTGTAATATTGTACATACTTTTGATTTCTGCAAAATGTTTTCCCACATTAAAAATAAAAAATGTAAAGAGGGTAAGTCCTAAAAGAAAAATCGAAGGACAAAAAGAAAACGATCAAAAATGAAAATAAAATATGAGCCCCACCAAAAAGAGATAAAAAATAAATTCTAAAAGTGATGCAAATTCAAAAACCACAATCCATTATGGTTAAATAGTTTAATCTTGGTTCATTCATGCTTTAAATTTCATGTTGATAGATGGAAAATAAAGATCTAGCCAAACTATTTAATCTTGGTGGATCAGTAGTTAAGTAGAGAATAATAATGAACTCAATAGTTTAATATGAGCCATTGGCAGTTATATGATTAGAATTAGATAGTTTTCTTACCAAAGAAAAATAAATAAACGATAACCAAGCTTAAATGCACCCAATAAATGAAGAAAAAATGCTACGGTAAATAAGGGGTAGGTAAAAGAGGTTTTGGAATGCATAAGGTTGCTAGCTCAATTGCACCTTCATCATGCTTAATCCTATGTTTCATATGCAGGAGAAATTATCAAAGAAAGAGACATTCACAAAAGTCATATATTACTTTGGGTATTTACCCTAAAAGTTTTATATAATCTTAGGCCTGAATACTAAAGCTCATTCACTAATTTCCTCTCATTTAACTAAACCCCTTACATGTCTAATTAATTAATTTCCATTGATTTCCCCTTCATTACTTTTCATTCCCTAATATTTTTCCCCTTCTTGATTCCAAAGGACCCTTCCCTCTTCATTCCCCTTTTAAAAATATCCCTTCCCCTTCATTTTAACTTTTTCCCTTCATCTTATTTTCCCTTGTAAACCTAGTAAAACCCCCTTATCCTAAGTTTAAAAAGTTAAAATGTATCGAGCCCCATTGAAAAACCCTCCCCAATACCCTTTTAATGCATCCTAAATGCTTTTCTGACACCCGCTCTCATATTCCCCAAACCCTTTATATTATTCCAACCTATAGTTTTTATACATTTATTCCCGCTTTATATATTTCACCCTCCCACTATATTATATCCCCGATCCCTAAAAACCTTCACATATGGGTTATAACCCTTCGTTGTATAACCCATGGTCCCCACTTCTATTTTAACACCCATAACATATATTACTTCCTGTTACATTTTAATTAAACTCGACCCCACACCCCAACTCATCCCTCACAACTCCGCCATGCGATAACCCTCCAATCACCCACCTCCAGATCCAATGGCCCATATCCCATATTGCGTGCTCTGATGTCCAACTGTTGCTATCTCAAAAGCATGCGAGGTTCGCGGTTTTTCTAGCCTGCCTTTTTGCTACGTGGCAGCCCCACGTATATTGCGTCCTCTAAAAAAATACCACCCTACCACTCAAAATTGGTGCGATGAACCATGATATCACCTCCTCGCGTAAGATGAAACCGCCTACTATTCAAACTTAACCCCGCGACCAAAGTTTAACCACTGTTGCTTAAAAACCAAAAAGTCACCATTTCTATCCTTTTCACTATTATTCTGTCGCAAAGAACCTCTGCCGACCAATTCTAATGCCCAAAAAGACCATTCAAGCCTCAGAAAGCCTTTGCTTTCCCCAGTGAACTTGTCTACATACCAAATATTCGGTTTCTAGGTATTCTGGAAGTACCAAAAAGCCTATACTTAAGCTTTGCACAAAATTTTTAATGATTTAATCAATTAAACCAATTAAAAGCCTGGCCAACCTAAAGCAAACCACTGTTGCATCCAAAAAAACCTTTCTGCAAATTGTGTTCATCTTTTCACACTATTCAGAGGTCCTAAGCCTACTCCTTAAGCCAGATAGTGATTAATTAAATAAAATAAACAAATCTATGGCTTCCAAAAGAATTCTGAATGAAAAACCCCTACAAACTCCTCACCTGAATATTTACCACCTCCCATTGGCTGACAGAGATTTCCAAATCAAAGACACAGCCTCCCCTAGCCATCTATTGAAACTCTACTGCTAGAGTAAAGACAAATTCGTCAACCAGAATGATGATATTCAATTATGGGAGTCTAATTTACCCAGATACTTGTTCCCACAGGTATACTAGTTCCCTGAAATTATCCACCTACGCCAACTATACTATATCCCAAGTCAAAGAGCCATAGTCTCTCCTAACCAGCAAATTTTATTCACAATCACTGCAGAGTCAATAAATCAAATGTTGCAGATCCACCCAAATCCTAATGAAACCCCATTTTCTATTGAAAACCTACTTGATTTTTACTTAAAGTTGGAGCTTCCCAAGAGATCTCAAAATTTTCAAACTCCCTAGAAGAGGCTCATATTCGTACAGGGAGTCCTCCATACTCTCCCACCATTTTCTCTGTTATGAAACCAGCTCAGGAAAAGATAGAAAAGATAGATCAACGCCTTAGAATTCAGCCTCTTCGAGGGGGAAATCCTCCTTTACATTACATAAATGAACAATTCTTGGATGATACAAATGAAAAGACCTCCTTTCTATATATAGGAGTCTAAGGGGTATAACATAACAAGAGCCCTACATAACAATAATACATGTAAGGGCACAATAATAAACAATAGTGGGGCTTCTGATGGGGCACAATAGTAACAATAGGCACTATCAGGGTACATCAATATAATAAGTGGGTTGTACTATTACAATAAGGGTACATCCCTAGCAGTATAGGGGCCTAACATGCCCCTCTCATTCAAAAAGTGTTGTCCCTCAACGCTTGAGTGAGTTCTTGATGCTTCTATATAAAATTTTGTCGTCTCTCTATATTGTGAATCTTAGCGGGTAAGTTCTTCCACTTGATGAGATACTCTGAAATTGATCGATTCGTAGCTGTCGGGTTCTTGTTTCTATGACTGCTCCAGGTTCCAATATGATTTTTCCTTCCTCTTCAATTTCTGGCAATATTGTATGAATTGGGATCTTTTGCAACTTTTCAATAAGTGGCCATACTTCTTCGTCCTTCTTCCATTCATCCCTTGCTTCGTTTATCCAAAGTAGTTGGATAATAGAAATAGCACAAAACAATGCTTCCACATCCTCATCCTTTCTTGAGAGTGCATCTGCAACACAATTTTGCTTCCATTTTCTATAGATGATGTCAAAGTCATAACCCAACATATTTGTGACACATTTTTTTTTATTCTTCTAAAGATAATAGTTGTTCTAAAATGTATTTAAGATAACATGATCCATTTTTACCTTGAAGAGTCTTCCCATTCGGTAAGGTCACCATTTTTTAAGTGCATGTAGTATTGCCAACATTTCCTTCTCATAAATAGCTTTCTTTAGATGTAGCAGTAAAAATACCCAATCACCTACATCAAAACATTTTTCACTATGATGTTAATCTACCTGTTGTTTCGTTTGAGTTTTCACCGAAGTGGCGTTATCCTTTAAAAGTTGGAGAACTTGTTGTTGATGCTTGATGTCATATTTCACTGCTTGAACCTTTTTCTTCTTGATATGTCCTTCTATCTCTAGAGTTTGAGGAGTGGTAATTTTTTCCAATCCTTTACAAGATATGGTTGGATTCATTTCTTGATGCTCGATGTGATCTTTCACTTCTTGCACATTTTTCTTCTTGATATGTCCTATCTTGATAGTTTGAGGAGTGGTAATTTTGCCATTGCTTTACAAGATATGGTTGGATTCATTTCTTCTTTCTCGATGTGATATTTCACTTCTTGCACATTTTTCTTCTTGATATGTCCTATCTTGAGAGTTTGAGGAGTGGTAATTCTTGCCAATGCTTTACAAGATATGGTCTGATTCATTTCTTCTTTCTCTGGGGTTGGGTCCTAGTGTATATCCTCTTCTTTTAACGTTTCTTGACCCTTTTCTTCTTGCTCTCCATACTCTATGTAAAATAAGTTCTTCTTAGCACACTTATGACCTTTAGTGCATTTTCTATCACAATTGTAACAAAGCCCTTTTTCTCTTTTTTCTTCCAATTGTTGTGGTGTAACCCTTGTGGGTTGTGGAACTCTAGAAGAAACAATACTTCCATATTTATAGTTGTGAGGGGTAGACTTCCTTGTTGCCATAATTTTACTTTCCACTATGTAACAAAGCCCTTTTACTCTTTCCAATTGTTGTGGTGTTGCTCTTTGTATCCTCATAATGTGCTATCATTTCTCCATGAAAATTGACCACGTAACAAGTTGTTTACGAGAAAAAAGCCCTTTATACCATAAAAATTGATCCGATTCTAAATATGAAGATGCAATACATACCTTTTGTAACAGTGGTACACCATGTAGATCAAAATATTGCTCCATTTGAAGTATCCAATTGACTGGATCCTTGCCATCAAACTTCCTCATCTTGCTTTTTCTTTATTTTAGGAGCTCGATCTTGAAATGATTGTAACTCTGTACTTTCAGATCTTTAAGTTCTGAAATTGTGACATGCAGTATCCCTCTGCGTCCTCTTTCCAATGCTACTAGTCTGATCCAAATTGGATTCTCCAAGGAAGAGTTATGCCAAATCTCCCACAGTGACCTGATTATAGACTAGTTCAGTAGAGCGAACTTGTACGATGAGCCACGTGTCATTGTTTCGATTTTTGGCTCTTAAAAATATACAAAAGAAACTACATTCCATCCTCTTTCTGTACCTTCTTACAAAATTTCAATGGAAGCCTTCAATTTGAGTGTTCTCGCTTTGTTTCTAGTCATGCCGGACGGTGGTGACAAATTTTTAAGCACATATATGATATCTGAATACCATGGAGAAAGAGAAAACATTTCAGATACCTGAATTGATGATCCTTCCTCATTCTCATTGGACATAGCAGTGATCAGATTTATGTCCAAACCATGCAAGTTTGATTCGGCCATTAACTTTGCCAATCCCTGTCCTTTAACAAGCTTTGTGGGCTTTATTTCCACATCATATTCCAACAAATCTGCAATCCACTTGCCTCGTCTTCCTTCCGGATCGATCTGCACTAAAACATCTTTGACAAAAGCATTAGGAACATAGGCCAAAATATGAGAATGTATAACATCTACTCGAAAATCTTTCAATGCTTTCACCAGTGTAAGGGCTTGCTTCTCAATGATGTTGTATTTTAAGGTTGCATCTCTTATATCTCTGCTGAAAAATGCAATGGGTCTTTCGTGATCATCTCTTTTATGCAATAACACAGCTGCCATAGTGTGCTCCGAGGCAAATGAAAACAATATAAAATCCTGAGTGTAATCCGGGCTGACTAGAACTGGGGCTGAATAAAGAGCCAATTTGACTAAATTGAAAGATTTTACAGCCTCCTCCGTCCATTTCACTTGGCTGTCGTTCTTAAACATGTTTGTAATCTCTCTTAGGTGCTCAACAAGATTAGGTACAAAGCGGCATAGATTCAATTTACCATTGAAAGATTGAATCTCTTTCTTATTCCAGGGCAGATCGATTTGCTGAATCACTTGTACACATGTTGGGTCAATACGAATGCCATCTTTTGAGACAATGTGCTCGAGTAGTTTGCCTTCCTCCATGGCAAACAAGCTCTTTTTTAGATTTAATGACAGGCCATATTTTCTGCACTTTTGAAAGACAATTTTTAGATGGTACATGTGCTCTTCATCAGATCTGGAAAACACCGTCAAATCATCCAGGTACACCACCAGAAAGACATCCTTCTCATTTACGAAAGCCAAGTCCATTGCATGCTGAAATGTGGCACCCGCACTCTTCAAACCGAAAGGCATTTTAGCGTAATAAAAATTTCTGCAAGGAGTGGTGAACGCTATCTTGTCTCGGTCATCTTCATGGACAGAAACTTGGTTATATCCTGAATAACCATCAAGTAGTGACATACGAGATGCTCCCACTACTCGCTGAAGTATATGGTCCATTTTGGGCAGTGGATAGTTGTCTTTCAACGAAGCTTTATTGATATTTCTGAAGTCAATGCACAAGTGAATATCACCTGTCTTCTTTCGTTCGGGCACCAAATTAAAGATCCAATTCGAAAATCTAATGGGAACAATGATTCCTGATTTGTACAACCTATTTATCTCCTTTTCAATTGATGGTAGCAACTTTGGATTTAGCCTTCTCAACTTTTGTCTGAAAGGTTTCTGATTGGGCTTAATGGGTATAGCGTGGTGAATTATATTGGTATCGTATGTCTTTAAGTCAAAATAGTCCCAAGCAAACATGTCTGCAAATGAAGACAACAAACTGATATATTTGTCCTTGACTTTTGGTGGAAATGCTTTAGATAATTTTACCAATTTAGGATTAGCAGCTGTTCCGACATTGACCTCTTCTACACCCTTCTCTGTTGGCTGCAGTGTTGGTTTGTGGGCAACATCATCTTGATCAAAGAGTTCTTCTAAAGGTATCAAGCCTTTAGGAATAACATTATTCTTTAGCTTCAACACGTCCATTTCATTGATCTACACATCATCTGTACCATTACCTTTACCATTGTCATTTTCTACATCAATTGAGGTCTCTTTGAACTTGCCTTTGTTTTGCAGAAAATCATCAATCTCCTCATCATGTTGGAAAACTTGCCAATATCTCTGATTGTCCGGGATAGTCGGACGATGCTTGACATGGATTTCGAATTTATTACTAGAGTTCATTGGCATCTTCAAACTACTTGTTTCCTTAGCAAGAGCATCAGCATACGAGGCACACATGTCAAGGTGTATTCTGAAAATAATTTTAGGATATCTAGAACTGCGTTACAGTAAGCCTACATCCTAGGATGCTTTACTTGATATTCTCCTTTGACCTACTTAATCACCAATTCGTAGTCGCCATATACTGAAATCCTCTTAGCATTCAACTTTCTTAGAATTTTTAGGCCAGCAATAAGAACTTCATACTCAGCTTCATTGTTTGAACAATCAAAAGATAATTTGTAAGAGCATACCTGCACGTTACTAGGCACTTTGTTGGGGGCGAAGAGAGGACTGCGTACCCAAATTCCAATTCCAACGCCATCATTTCCCATTGCTCCATTGAAAACCATGGTCCACAAACCTTCTTCCTCCTCTTGCAAGTGTTGAAAATTTGTTTGTTGTGCTTTGTCTGCTTGCTGTCCATTACTTTCAGCTGATCGCTCAACTATGTTCTGCTGTTCTTGTCCTTCTTTCTTTAAAACTCCTCTGAAATTTTATGTTATCTCTGGAATATCATCTACTTCTACTAACTGACTATCGATATCATTGAAACTATCACAATACAAAACAAAAGAATCTAAATCTGTATGTACATAATTAATCAGATGATTTATCGGTTTCTCCTTGCTTGTAATAATGTATTTCATTTTTTGTTCCTGATACAGTTTCCTCACTTGGCCAAACACCGGGATCGTTGCATAGGAGAAATCCAGTTGTGGTGTCCCTTTCAATTTCACTACCCAAGACCTGGAAAGAAGCATGCCAAACCTGGGAGGAATATCTGCTACAACAACGTCCATCAAAACATTCTTCATTGGGAGTTGATCTAGACTCACAACCAAGTCTTTGATGAGCCTGATACATCTTACTCTGCTGGAATCAAATGAATAGAGATCATGGTATTGCCGGGTGATGTCCAAAACTAGCTTATCCATGATAGCCTTGGGCATGAGATTGTGAGAAGCTCCAGCATAGAACATGGCATTATGTAACACAAAATCATGCAATCTTAAACTGATATAAAAATGTGGCACATCACTATCAGGAGACTCACCATTCGATGCTGGCCCAAAAATCATTTCGAATTGATCATCTTCGACATTCACCATGTCGGACATTGGGTCCAAATTCAACATTTTAGATACTTGCCCTCTATAACTGCTGTTCCTCATTATTTCAGTCAAGGGAATGGATACCTTCAATTTAGAAATTTCATTCTCTAAATTAAAAGCGGGAATATTTTCTACCTCTTTGACTGGGATTTCTTTCCTTTCCTTTTCTTTCACTGCAATTGGCTGATTTGATTGTTTTACTGATGGTAATTTGCTGCTATCTAGATCAACCGCCTCCTTTCCTTTCCTTTGTGTAACTAATGAATCATTCTTTGCTGCCTTAGCATCCTTCCTTTTATGAATTGGTTTGACTGGCACATCTCTATTTCTAAGTGAATATCGCTGCTGCTGGGCAGATAGAGCATTCATATAGCCTCTTTGGTACTCATCTGATTCTTCCTCCAAAACGGTGTCATTTGCTAGAATGAAATCTGTATCTTTGTGTACAGTTGAGATTTCTGCATACTCCTCTCCCTCAGTAATGTAAATAGGAAAATCATCACGAGTAAAGAGGTGGTTTTCTTCACCTATTATATTTCTGTCCTCATCTGACTCCGGTCCATGCACAAAATTTTGCTGTAAAGGTGGATGTACTGGCTGCTGTGTTGTCTGCTCTTGGGCTCGCTGATCTCTCTGCCTTATTCTATATTGTGGCTATTGCTGGCCATGGAAGTTAGGATTTCTAACTTATGGCTCAGGTTTGTCAAGTTTCACCCTTTCAAGCATTTGCTCTACCTTCCGAAGTAATTGGTCTACCGAGGAAGACTCTTCTTTTACAGTGACCTTCTTCTCTGCCTTTGCTCTATCCCTCTTGGTCAGCAGATTTGCTTCAATGTTGACCGCTATCTTCTACATGTCTTCCATTGTGGACGGTTCTCTCTCTCTTAATTGATAAGCCATGTCAGCATCAAAACCATCCGAGAACTTCACCATGGCTAGTCCCACAGGTGGCCTTAGATGATCGAGAATTTCATTATAAACATAATTGAATCTAATGCAATAGTCTTGGACCGACTCACCAGCGTTTCATTTGATTTGCTCATATTCAGCCAGAATTTGAAGAGGATTCTTTTTCACTTCCAAGTGGTTTAAAAGTTGTCTTTGTATGTCAGCCAAGGTAGCGATATGTGCAGCCGGCAAACCTCTGAACCATTTCCTCACTTCCCCTGCAAATGTCTGTACAAAGAGTCTCATTGCCACATTCTTTGCATCGATCTCATGAAGTTCATAGAAGTCTGGCATTCTGTCCACATGTTGCTGAGCAGTAATTCTGTTAGGAGTGCCATCAAAAAATGGGATTTGGCTTTGATAATCTGCGTGCATATCATCTAAAACTTGAGGCAGAACAAGGGGTGTAAAACAGATAGCCATCACTCTTGGTGGATTTGGCCTTGGAGGTGTTGGAGGAGTGTGCACAGTTTGTAGGGGGCTAGCAATTGGAGTTTGAAGCTGTGCTACAATGTAATTATCAATTGGCTGGTTAGCCCTTTCTGTTTCCAAGTCTACAAGAAAATGTGGATTGGGGACAGTAGAGTCAACCGCCCTTTCGGATTTGGTATTGAACAACGATATTTCAAACTACTCATCAAAATCTAGTTCTTCAAGATATTCAAAAGTGTCAGGGCATGAATGGGATTTAAACACGGGAGATATAGAGCTCCCTTGAATACGAATTCTTGGAATCAAATTGGGATTTTCGTAGATGTGCGAAGGATCTGGATCTAGATTAGCTCTAGTATATCTTCTAGAAGCCAGCGTGCTATTAAGAAAAATCAAAGGACACAACCAACTCACTCAGCCTATCAAATTCTAAACTTATCATCTGGAAGCTAAGAATCATGAAGAACTAAGGGGAGTGATTTCGTCCCCAGCGGAGTCACCACTATGTTATCACCTAAATCCGCCTTAGGCTGAAAGAAGGCAAAATTTAGGGTAACCAAAAACCACGCTCAATCTAGTAGCTAGCCGTACCAGAACATGAGAGGGCTCTCTCTGTGTCACACTCAGTGAATAAACAAACGATATGGTCTGAGTTGACTTACAATGAATATTGATTTTAGGTTAGTAAACAAATATGGATACAAGAAGCAAATTTTTATAAATGACTGAGTTTCTGGGATGTATGGGACCAAAGAACAACAATGAGAAGAGAATTTAACCCAAAGGCACATATTACTTCATGAGGCAAGACAGGAAGAAAGTCTAGCAATTAGATTTGAAATAATGTGGAATGGAAAGATTGCTTAGGAGGGTGAAAAGGGCATGAACAACATGAATCCTTTTCAATAGAAGAAGAACACAGAACATGAAATTTTCCCACAGGCAGAGCAATAAACATGAATTCTACCTTATCTTACTCAGAAAATTTCACTGGAAATGAATATGAATGAACTATGAAACATAACGAAATACATATGAAACATAAAGAGAACACATTTGCTACACTCACAGCCACATCAATCTCATGAAACAGAGGCGCTGCCTTTCATTAATCCTCTGTCAAAATATATAATGAAGAACTGAGTTTCTCTCCCATAGTCTCCCAGAAATTACAACCTACCAACCCTTTGCAAATGGTTTGCATACAATAAATAGACTATGCCATGAGGAAATAGAACGAAAAAGAGTCGGGAGTTTTTTGGATCATTACAAAGTTGAAGTGGAAAGCCAACCATTAGTTATAGGTGCAGCGTTACAAAAATGACAAATGGCTTGGGTGACTGCTCGCCTTCCTTTGCCACTTGGATAGAAGCCAAACTTTAGTGGAAATGCTTTAAATTTTGCCTTAGGTGCTGAAAAATGTGTAGTTTAGATGAGCGGGCCCACTTGGAGAAAGTCGCGAATCGAAATGTCGCGAAGCGGAAGTGATTTTGGCCTTTTTCTCTATATGCGCCGCGCCCAAACATATATGCACCATGCCACTTTGGAGGCTGTTTTGAGGTACCTGTAGGAGTCCAAATTGTGCCCAAGTGTGCTTGTTGGAAAGCGTGGCCTATCTACCTTCTAACCCAAGTACAATTTCTGAATTTGGTGCTCATTTGCCCCTCCAAAAATTCATTCTCCCAAGACTGCTTCCTGTGTGTCAAAATAGGGTCAGAGAGGTCATTTTTTGAGTGTTTTTGACCTCCTCGGAACTCAAAACATGACCAAATTTCTTGTCCATGCACCAGCAAGCATGATTTTTCATGATGAATCCAAAAATGCAAGCCATTTGTGATTTGGAACTCCCAATCTTAAGCGCCGCACAAGTGGCGCGACGCACAGGGAGAAAAAACCTGTGTTGTGACAAAAAATTTTCCATGTGACCAAAATTTCCTCAAATTTCTTGAAATTTGGGCTGGAGGTTCTCTATGAGGTACTATGCTAGGCCACAGAGGCTTCAGCCAAGATTCAAATCTGATCTTACTCTTTTTTCCTCTTTTGACTCATTGTCGCTTTGCTCAATTTTGCCTTCAAACTCCTTATCCAAGCCTTTGAACTCATGTTCTGTGCCCTGTAGTGATAAACCATCCACCTCAATATGGTTTTGTCCTTGTCAGCCTTCTCTAGCAGTCTCTCTAGGTGGATGTTGATCTGCTCAAGCCAAGACTCACGGTCATTGTTAATCTCTTGCTCTAATGGAGTGAGCTCAATCCTCCTATGCTGGGCAGCTTGGCGATTCTCATGGATGTTTTGCAGCTCCATGATCTCATGCTGGTCCTCAAGATGTTTGTTTCTCTGCTCCAAATACCTGATAATCCATTTGGCCCTCTTCAAATTGAGTGACAAGTCTTGGATCTCCGTTTTCTGCTCCTGGATGGTCCTCCTAAGTTTAGCACTCTCCACATCTGCATCATCATCATGAATGAGGATGAAGTCGACCTCCTATTCACCTGATGGCCCCTCGTCATGCATGGGCCTCTTGCCCTTGTCCTGTACCTATGTTTTCGATGTCAGAAGCGAGGCACCTTACACCCCGGGTGGAGATAACACTCGCTTTGCTGCTGCAAACAACTGTCTACTGCCTCTCTAATAGGTGACAAATACTGGCATAGTAGTGGTCTCATGGTGCTCATATTGATGAGAAGGACCACCTATCTCATGCTCAACCTCTGATAATACTTGTGAAGTGTTGAATAGGTCATGGGTGATGAAGTAATCCCAAGTAATGCCCTACAATCCCAACTGATGATCCACCAAAATCTTAATAAGAGCAAAGTGATAAACATTGTTAAGTTTTTGCTGAGGGGTCTTGTACTGCATGAAGGTGTTCATCCTCTCTATGTTCCTGCAAATGAAATATGGGATGTTCATCATCCATACCCTGGTAAAGTGCATGAGCAACTTGATGTGATAGGCATATAGACGAGAGAACCTCCCCTCACAGCTGAAGTATTTCATGATCAATTTCATGAGCGGAGCATATTCATCATTCAAATATCTGAATGGAAAATCTCTTTGGAGCTGCCTCAAGAAACTGGCCTTAATGTAAGTCTCATAATGCTACCTATCCACCTTTTGTTTCTTGTGCCACTATTCTCCAACATTCGATATGCTGGTTGCTAATGAGACTGTTTCGGGTGTCAGTGTGAAAGTGACCCCGACAAAGATAGAGTGACCTCCATGTAAGTGAAGCACAAAAAGATGGGCCAACTCATGATGAACTTGGATATTAGCCACCCTTTGGAAAACCTCAAAACATGATAGATGCTGGGAACATGACATAGCAAGAGGGCAGGCCTGCAATTCTATGAGGGTGGTTGGCTCATCCCTAACATGTTTGCCACTTTTGTGATGTCTCCAGGGAGCCTGTTCTTCCGAGGATGAATCACTTTGTGTTTCCATATCATATTCCGATGAATGCTTAGATGCCATGACTACTATATGTGTACTATGCTTGGACTGCCCTTTGATGATGGTATGAAACTAGGTGTTGTTGTGATATCTGCTACCAAGGGGAACAATGCAAAAAGGGAGTGTTAGGAGAGGAATAATATGATGGGAATAGGGGTTATGGGGGGAAATGTTGTCTAGGTATATGTAGGAGGGTTTGGTGATGTTATAAGGTAGGGTGTTGGGGTTTACATTGACAAATGAGTGGATGGGATGGGGAATAGGGGTTTGGTAATATTTTAGGGTAGGGAAAATAGGAAAAAATGGGATAGGGAAAAATGGAAAGAAGGGGAAAAATGAGAGGTGAAAAAGGAGCCTTGGCACCAATACAAGAAGTTTGCAACCCTAGCAACAATGTTTTTGATGATTTCAAGTGGTAGGGTTTATGAGTTTTTATTACAAGTATAAATGGCCATGAACCACCATCAAATCCACAAAATTTGATGAGCAAGCCATGATATAGACCCTACCTGGCAATTGGAAGGAATTCCAAACAATTTGTGGCAAATTTGGAATGATTTCAAGCCTTTGTGGGTGTGCGCCGCGCTCTGTATGTGCGTTGTGCCCATGTTAAATTAACATTGTGGGGTAGCGCTGTGTGCGTCACGCTCTCTATGTATGCCACACCCCTCTGTTTGTGCGTCGCACTCTAGAAAACGCCTCCAATCTCACTCCAAACACACATTAGCTTCTCACAATGACTTTTCAATGCTTCTCTATAACCTTGAGTTTCACAATGACTTTCTTTGCTTGTGAAAATCCTTTATAAAGACATTGGGAGTCATGGGTTTGATTTTTGCTTCTCCAAAACCCATTTTGCTAATGTTTTGTTTTGACACTTTTCACTGATTTAAAGCAACACTGAATTTCACTTTTCCCTTTGAATTTTTAGCTAGAATGATGAAATTTTTTGGCACTTTTGCAGGCGTCGCATGACATGGCGTTTGGGCAAGGAAACCATGACTGCACCTGAAGAAATCAACTGGAGACTTTTTTTTGAAAATTATCACAAATGACACACTGTTTGACTTTTCTTCAAAACAGAGTTTTGAAGAACAGTCGTAATCTGTCAACATGATGATGAAAATATCTGAATCATAACTTTGTAAGGGCCTCCCTCTGGTCTACATGGCTTTATTGGACATGGTTGAAGACCAAATTGACTAGTCCCTAGACCTAATGATTGAAAATGACTCTTGTCCATTAAAAGATCGAACAGTGACTTTCTTGGACTTTAGTGAACCTTGACAAAAAGACCTAAGCCAGCAAATGCCAGACATGAGGGGAACTGACTAACAAGACCTTTTTTGTTAGATTATGGCATGCCCCTAGTAGAATGCAGCTGAGTGAATGGAGTAGGACTCCTAAAAATGAAATGTAGAAAGAGTTTTGATCTCTGACGGAGGACTAACAAGATCGACTCTAACAGGCACCATAGGCACTGCTGTTAGAACCTCCATATTCACAACTCAAGAGAAGCTCCATTAGAGGAAATAGTCCCTCCAGTGCTTGCAGATTCTACAGGACCTGGTCCTAACATGATATCATGAATAAGCTTTCTGTCTGACTCAGGATACTAAGCAAATACAAGGCTTGGGAGCAAATCCTGAAATAACTCACGGTTCATGCATAGCAAAGAACACAACACAAAAATTATCAGAATGCAAAGTGTTTCTCACTGGGCAGCCACGTGTAATTTATAGGCAAATTCAAATTCAAATTTGATTGTTTCCCCCAAAATCCATCCATGGATTTGATATTGGTGACAGATTTTCAAAGATTTCACTCTTAAATTCAACCTTAAATTCCTTAAATACCACCCCTCGCTCCCTTTAACTGCCTCCTAGCAGTCAAATCATGAACAATGATGGTAAGGATCACTTTTTGGCTGCCTTGTGTGGTCTCCACCCCTATAGCACAACTCCCTTCTTGCTTCTGTTGATGCTGTGACAACCCTCTTGTTTCGCGCAGACCCCCTGTTGCATAGTTCTACAACCCGGGCAGTGTAGTTTATAGTCCCGTGCCTCATTGCAGCTACCTAGAGCGCTAATACTATGCTACCATCATGTATTCATTGGATCAGATCCCCTATGTATGGCTTCAATCAGCTGCCATTTACCTTTTTGAGAAATGGATCTCCATTCAATTTCACAGACTGAACTTCACCACCATTTGTAATCACTTTGACAACATATGGCCCTGTGGTGAAGTAAAATTATGAGTGTAAACACAGACAATTCTTCTAGCATGATAATGGGTCTAGCCACAACCGATACATTCTATGGAATATTTCCTTAGGGTAGAACCAATTAAGAGGGCCTACCTCTTAGGATGCTTATCCCGTTTGATGATGACCTCGCTTGATCACTCCAGCTATCTCTCGTTTCCTTCTTCAAACACCTGAAACAAGTAAACAACAAAAAACAACAACCATGATAATAGACAAATTGTAATTCAACCTACTTAACAAGTCAAGAAGCATTAAGCCTTAAACATGTAAGACGACACATTATGCAGGAAATCAATCGATAGTTGCATATATATTGAATCAAGAAGAGATTACAACCATTGTCTTGACGTTGCTGTTCTCCTCCAACAAAACCAGTTTCCCACACACTTCTGTTAGCATTCCATGATGGCCTCAACAATGATAGTTTTAAGGATCTTCCCTTTAGGCTTCACACTTCTCCCTCACAGAACTAGAGAGCTACAACTATTAATAGCTTATTGATTACTCCAAACTTAACTCTAAGCACTAGCACACCAACAATAACACTAGCTTGTGCTTGGGAAAATTGAAGGTTTATATAGCCTGAATGGATGGTAGATGGTTCCTTTTCCCATGGGAGAAGGTCTTATCTCTTGAGGTAGTTCCATCCTTATAGGGGAAAGGATCCCAAATTTACATCCTCAACCCCATCCAACCAAACCATTTACCATAATTTTGTTACGAAGCTTCTAGTAGAGCTGGAAGCTTCAGCTCATTATTTAAAAAAATTGCCATAAGAGGATCGGTGCAACTGGAACAAAGCTTAGTTTCTTCGGTCGGTGCTAGGGACAGTGTTAATACCTACATATCAGTGCAAGGAGGACAATGGTCATTAGTGTTGGTCTTGTAAACTGGGAAAAATATAAGATTTTTGGGAAATGGTGCAAAAGGGAATTTTTCTACTCATTAAGAGGGACACAATGGGAATTTCTTCAAGAAGGGGAAGCATGTAGGGTTTACTGTAGAGGTCCTCCAGGATCACAAAATGGGGAGTACAGGGATAGTGACAAAATGTTGTGTAACAGGCCCCAACCAATGCATTTGAAATTTTCCTGGAAACTTATCCAACTTGCTGTCATATAATAAAACTAAGTCATTTACCTTGAAGGTGCATAGTTTGATGTGCTGATTGTGCCATGCCTTTTTGCGATCCTTCTAAACTTGCTGATGGAATCCAACCAAAAATCTATCTTCCTTGAGATCTGTCAACTGCATGAGCCTCTCTTCTAAGGCTCTGTGGTCTTCCATTCCTATGAACATCACTATGCATAGACTAGGTACAATGTACTCCATAGGCATCACAACCTCTACACCATAGACTGTACTAAATGGTGTGTGAACAATAATATTTTTATATGTATTTCTGTAAGCCCATAATATATCTAGTACACACACATCCCAATCATTCCTCTGCACATTGCAAACCTTTGTTAGCACATTCTCCAATATCTTATTAAATGCTTCAATCTTCCCATTGGCCTGAGGATGAAATGGCGTACTATTCTAGTGATAAACTTGGAACTCCTCTGTCAGTGCGCTGACTGTTTCATTGAGGAAGTACATACCACGTTCGCTCATTAAAACCTCTAGGTAACCAAACCTGGTCAACACATACTCAAACACAAATTTTGATGTTTCTCCCCTGTACAATCCTTTACAGGCTATTCCTCCTCCCATCTAGTTAAAAACTCAATTGCGATGATGATATACTGCGCACTTGTCTTCTTTCCAAGAGGTTGAATTGGTCCTACAAAATCATTACCTATTTCTCAAATGGCTGCAATGATACTTGCAAATAAAAAGGTAGCTCATCCCTCTGTGATGGCCTACCCCTAATCGTTATGGAATATTGGCCACCATAACCCACCACGCAAAATATTATGTGATGTTGCTTTTCTTGCATAATAGCCTCCTGCCACTACTCTATTAGCTTCAACGAGGAAATTGTTTCATTCAAAATCAAGCACATGTCATCACATTCTCTCACCCTATCCCATTTTATACAAATGGCCTATAATAACAGAAAAGTCTGTCGTGCGCACCACTAATTCCTTCTTCTATTGACTACTATAACCCTTTGGAGCCGTTCCTATGGTTAGGAAGTGGATAATGTCTGCAAAGTGATTGTCTGCTATGCACACCACAAAGAGCTACACATCAGGCAGTCCTTCCTCCAAATGTGTAGGCTTCTCTCTTGTTTCAATGCACGATAGATGATTTGGACATGCATTCAATCACCCTGGCTTCACAATTACTTCAAAATCATACTCCTGAAACAATAGTAGCCATCTTCATATTCCCCCCCCCCCCCGCAGCACAGTCTTGTTGACTACGTATTTTAATGAAGAATGGCTTGTATACATTTTAAAGTGTCCATGGAGTAGGTAATGTCTGTCTTCTAGAGTGCATACACCATAGCCAACCCTTCGCACTCTGTCGTTGAATAATTCTTTTTAGCCTTAGTCAAATTCCTGCTTGCAAACACTATTGGGTGATCCAATTCTCCTTCACTGGCTTGTGTCAGTACTGCTCCCAGCGTAATACATGAAACATCCACGTGCACATGAAACTCTTTCTTCCAATCTGGGAAGGCTAGGATTGGTGCAGTGACCATTTTCTCCTTCAATACATACAGACTCCGTTGACATTCTTCATCCCAACATAATGTAGCATCCTTCTTCAATAGTTTTTCCATCGGCGCGGTAACCTGGTCATAACTCTTGATGACTTTTGATAGTATCTAGTATGACCCAGCGTTGTGCGCAATTGTTTAACACTCCTTGGTGCCCCCAAATTGATTATAACCATGATCTTATCAGGGTCCACCATTAATCTTATCTGTAGACTACATGACCCAGCAAGATTCTGAAAGGGACACAAAATAAGCACTTCTTCAAGTTTAGCATGATTTGATACCTTCGGTACGTATCCAACATCAAGCGTAAACTAGCTACATGGAATTTTACTAGTCCAAACAGTGTTCATTCATCATAATATACCTCGAAAAACTTGTGAATGAACTCTTTGAATGCCGCAATGACTCCACACAAGAATATTGTCAGCACATTCTTAAGTCCAAAAGGCATTATAGTATACTAAAATCATCCCCATTTAGTCGTGAAGGTTGTCTTACTCCTATCTTCTGGCACGATATTTATCTGATGGTATCTAGAGAACCCATTAGGGAATGAATAGGCCTCCTTTCGCCAACGTTATCCAACACTTAATTTGGGAACAAAGTTGGAAAAAGATCATGAACGCAAGCATCATTCAGCTTCATGAGATCTATGCAAATCCTTATTTCATCCTTTTTCTTCTTTTCCAGAACTACCATTAGACTCACCCAATCAGATTCCTACACTGGTTCAATAATACCTGCTACAAGCATTTTGTCCAACTCTAAGCAGAACTTTTCCTTGTACTTGGAATTAAGGCGATAAGGCCTCTACTTAACAGGCTTCGCATTTGGTTTCAATGTTATTTTCATCACTCCCAAATCGCTTATGATGCCTTTTAAATCTGAAAACTTCATGGGAAACAAATACTAGTATTCATGGAGAAACTCAGTGATCTTATCCACTATAACATCATTCTAGTAGTCCACGATCTTCGTAAACTTTGGCTACACCTTTGTGCCAATGTTCACTTGTCTAGTTTAAGTGGTGTGGTGATATTTGGATTCTCTATCTGTGGGCGCTCAACCTCGCGGTGGCCTTCTGACTCTAGGATATTAATGTTCCTTGGATCCTCATCTTCTTCTTCAGCAGTCACATTGTAGCACTCCAATTCATGGCATAGTTGGGTGGTCCAATCTAGTTGAATCAAATCTAAAGGATCTTATGGTATTTTGAAGATCGCTACCTTGACCTCTTGGAACACCTCATCAATGCATTCAAATCCATCCTAAAAACTGAATGTCATCAAGAATCCCTGTCTAAAAATGTCCACTCTTCAATGCCATGGCAAAGCTTTGTTTCCAAGTACCAATTCATTGGTAATACATCCAAAGTATGATAGGATAAATGTACCCACTTAGGTTGTGGCTCCATTCCATAAACCTTGGTCCATTTTGGCAAATGATCACGTATATCATTCATTCCATCATATTTCTTTGTTAAGTGAACTTTTGGGTGACAAAACCACAATATCATCATTTTTTTGTACTCGTGCCATCCCTCAAAACTATATTCATGGGTACCCCACCATCTTGCAGGCATAGCGCACAGTGCCAAATCCAAATCTTGAAAGCAATGCTTTTCTAGCACTTCCCTTTCAAATGCATCCAAAAATTTATCTACGTCAATTAAACCATATTAATAAGGAAAACTTCTTACCTCCAATGATACACAACATAATGATTTAGTCATCATATTACAACATAACATAGATACTTTATGCAACCTATTCTACCATTGTTCCAACTCCTCATATGAATCTAATGTACAGTAACTTTCACAGTCCCATGCAATGCGTCCATCGGCTGTTGAATTCACCTAATCTTGGTCTCTCTCTATTATTTTTTAGATCTTCTCCAAATCATCGTCACTTTCATATTCACGGACCGGTTCAGTACAAGGTCAAAAGGTGCTACTACACAGAGTGATTTTCTTTAAAATGACATCATCCTCTTCTTCAAATAGATCACCCCATTCATATCAATTTCCCAATCAATCCCAAGGAGTGTGGGGTAGGGATTGATGTCATCAACAATCTCTATCACTCCGAAATCATTCAACGTGATCGCACCTTCAATATCTACTCTCACTCCCTGCAATCTTCCCATGGGGATAATCTTCTATTGATTTTCTATCTGTAATTGAATCAAGGACCATTGTAGCACAGGTCTCCCCGTTATTTCCCATCTCTGTTTAGGCAATATGTTTGCATCCAACCCTAAATCTAGAATAACTTGATCCATTTCATACTCCCTTATTTGCGTAGTGAGCCTCATCTCACGCCCTATTCTTTCCTTATGCTTACTAATTTTTTTGACTACGTGAGGTCCCTTAGGAGCATTTTAATTTTCGACACACTTATTTATCAACTCCTATAATCTTGTTATAGCCTTTCTATCGTGCAAAAACTTCATGCAAGTTTCCAAAAATGTAGTAAGCATGGAGGGGTCCATTTCTTCGGACATCTTGTTAAAATTGGCAACTAGGGAAAAACTTCATGTGGGTCATATTATTCATGGCTGATAATATTTTTATTAGATTCCTCTCGTCGAGAGGTGTAGGATTGATATAAAGATCATCGATTCCGATAAGTTTTTCATGGAGATATGAAATTTATTTTTGATTATGGAATTATTATTCAAAGCCGACCTAAAACTCATGTAGGCTCAGAAGCCCAACAATCGCATCTATTCACCCACCAACGTTGTGTATAAATATAAGAGGAATTTTCCTCATTTGGATTCACTCATCTCATCACATCTCTCTCTCTACTGCGCAGATATGAGTCTCTTCTCTACTGCGCTGAAATGGGTCTCTCTCTCACACACATGTGAAGTCGGAAACTGCTAAAACCGAAGCTGCAACTGCAGAAGTAAAGATTGACTTGCGTGTCCTAGAATATCTCCTCTTTGGAATTGTGCTATAGGTTCATCTGAACCTCCTCTGAAAGCTGCAATTTTTGGTGGTGGAATGAAGTCAATCCGATGAACGGTTTGCAAGATATCGATTGCCCTAGTTTGAAGCCGAAAACTGCTAAAACTGAAGCTGCAACTGCAGAAGTAAAGATTGACCTGCGTGGCCTACAATATCTCCTCATCTGAACTACGCTGTAGGTTCATCTGAAACTTCTCTAGAAGCCGAAACTTTTGGTGGTGGAATGAAGTCAATCTGACGGTCGGTTTGTGAGATATCGTCTGCCCTAGTTTGATAATGAAGCCGCTAATGCTGATGCTGCTGATCTAGGGTTTGCTACTGCTGATATCAATCAAATTCATTGTACTATTTCTATCTGCTGAATTATTGAAGATAAAAGAAGATTTGATCAAAGGGTTTCCCCACACATTGTGGGGTTTGTCCCTGGCTAGCCGTCACATCTTGTGTCTCTTGTCTTGGCTTGTTTTCTGTCGATCGTTTAATGTTCTATCTGCACTTTACTTTATATATATGTGATTGCTAATCTGTGGAATATAACCAGAAAAATAAGTAAACTGCTATAAGCATAGAACATACCATAACTTAACATGGTATCAGAGCTGAGGTGAAGACAAAGCCCGAGCAAGAGCAAGAGAAATCACCGAAGAGAAGATTAGCAAGGCTATCCTAAGCATGGTATGAGAGGATCGATAGCTACTTGATGAAGCTGGGATTCACTAGGGATGAAGCTGATCCTAACCTTTACTTTAAGGTTGAACATGACAAGCCTCTCATACTGGTGTTGTATGTGGATGACCTCTTTCTAATAGGTGCAAACCCTCTCATTCACAAATATAAGAGGGAGCTGGCTTCTGAAATTGAAATAAAGGACCAAGGACTTGAAGTATGGCAGAAGCCAAGGGAAATTTTCCTATCTCAAGGAAAATATGTGGTAAAGATATTGGAAAGATTTGGTATGATGGACTGCAAGCTTGTGACTACCTTAAGGATCTTAACTTTTAGAAGTTATATGGTAGTGATGTCGGACCAGATTTGGGAAATGCCTATGAGTTTCATAAACTCATTCGCATTGATGTTCTTGGTGAACCTCCATCCAAACATATGTTTTGCAGTTAGCATTGTGAGCTCATATTTGGTTGAGCCTCATTGGATTGATTCCAAGGATCTTCTGAGATATCTTTGTGGCACAATGGGTTAAGCTACACTGTCGGAGATGTGAGATATATTGATTTTGATTGGGCAGGCAGTGTGGTGGACCGTAAGAACACTTCCGGGTGCTGTTTCACCTTAGGATCTGCTTCGATATCCTGGATGAGCAGGAAATAGAAGTCGGTGGCTTTGAGCATCGCCGAAGTAGGATATATTGTTGCTAGCATAACCTCGTGTGAGGTAGTCTGGTTGCGAAAGCTCTTTAGTGAGCTGTTTGGATTTACATTGGATACCACTGTGATTCTCTGTAACAACCAGAGGTGGGATTCGATTATTGAGGAATCCCATATTTGTCGATTTCCCAACAGATATACATCATCCGGGATATGGTAAGTTGATGAGAAAGGAGGCTACATCGCATTAAGATGATGTACAGGTTGATACGCCTTGTCAAAACCCCGAGGAAAGATCTAATCTATGATTTTCCCAAATGACTTGGAGTCAGCAAGAAACCCTTGTATAAGGGTCCTGCATGTTGCATACATTGAGCTCTGGGAGCTTTGAGGGCTTGCGGTTCTTACTGGAACAACATACGGCCAAAGGGTGACTCACCCTCCCCTGGTGGTGCACACTAGAACAAGATGATTCGCTCTCTTGTGGGACAAGATGATTCGCTCTCTTGTGGAATAGCATGATTCGTTCTCCTGTGTAGTAGGATGATTAGTTCTCTTGTGAGGCCTGGATTGATGTGTTCTCCATGGCGATTGTAGCAGGATTGATGTGTTCTCCTGTGAGGCCTGGATTGATATGTTCTCCATGGCGATTGTAGCAGGATTGATGTTTTTCCCTGTGAGGCTAGATTGATGTGTTCTCATGCGGCTGGATTGATGTGTTCTCATGGCGTTGTAGCAGATTGATGTGTTCTCCGTGTGGGACGGATTGATTAGTTCTCCTGTGAGGCATTCCTACCCATGCAGTTTGGACTCATGGGAGGTAGCTCTCATATTATCAATGAGCAGGGTAATGAAGTTTTGGACCTAGTAGTATCGATGGACGCATCGTTGTATCTACCGTACTCCCTACGCTAGGATGACCTCCATTGATCTGGGATCAATGATACTGGTATGGGACCAGTGGTAGGAGTTGTACCATACTGTGACATTGACTTCGGGTCAGTTGAGACTGGGTTGGGACAAGGGAGAGTGGTACATACTATGACGCTAACTTCGGGTCGGTTGAGACTAGTCTGGGACCAGTGGTACACTCTCTGAGACTGCGATACTAGTTTGGGACCAGTGGTAGGAGTGGTACTTACTATGAAGCTGACTTCGAGTTGGCTGAGACTGGTCTGGGACAAGTGGTATGCACTCTGAGACTGACTTTGAGTCAGTGGAGGATGACACTGGTTTAGGACTAGTGGAGTTGTGCTCACTATGACGCTGACTTCGGGTTGGTTGAGACTAGTCTGGAACCAGTGGTAGATACTCTGGGACTGACTTTGAGTCAGTATGATACATCCTCAATCATTTCTTCTTCTTCATAATTCAGACAAAAGCAGAGCAGAACAGAACAATGTAAGAGCAGAGAAAAATAGAGCAAAACAGTACAGATCAGTACAGGGCAGAACAAGTCAAAGCAGATCAGGTAGAATTGAGTAGAGTAGGGCAAGGGTTAGGCTATACAGGGCAGTGCATTTGATGAATAGTAACGACCGATAGATAGATTGCAGATGAAGTTCTCCATGGTTGAGAGGGAGTGTTAAAATTGGCAACCAGGGAAAAACTTCATGTGGCTCATCTTATTCATGGCTGATAATATTTTTATTAGATTCCTCTCGTCGAGAGGTGTAGGATTGATATAAATATCATCCGATTCCGATAAATATTCATTGAGATATGAATTTATTTTGATTATGAAATTATTATCAAGCCGACCTAAAACTCATGTAGGCTCAGAAGCCCAACAGTTGTATCTATTCACCCACCAACGTTGTGTATAAATATAAGAGGAATTTTCCTCATTTGGATTCACTCATCTCATCACATCTCTCTCTCTCTCTACTACGCAGATATGAGTCTCTTCTTTACTACGCTGAAATGGGTCTCTCTCTCTCACACATGTGAAGCCGGAAACTACTGAAACTGAAGTTGCAACTGCAGAGGTAAAGATTGACTTGCGTGGCCTAGAAGATCTCCTCTTTGGAACTATGCTATAGGTTCATATGAACCTCCTCTGAAAGCTACAACTTTTGGTGGTGGAATGAAGTCAATCCGATGAACAGTTTGCAAGATATCGACTGCCCTAGTTTGAAGCCGGAAACTGCTGAAAATGAAGCTGCAACTGTAGAAGTAAAGATTCACCTGCGTGGCCTACAAGATCTCCTCATCTGAACTGAGATGTAGGTTCATCTGAACCTCCTCTGGAAGCTGAAACTTTTGGTGGTGTAATGAAGTCAATCCGACGGTCGGTTTGTGAGATATCATCTGCCCTAGTTTGATAATGAAGCTGCTAATGCTGATGCTGCTGATCTAGGGTTTTCTACTGCTGATATGAATCAGTTCATTGTACTATTTCTCTCTGCTGAATTATTGAAGATAAAAGAAGATTTGTTCAAAGGGTTTCCCCACACATTGTGGGGTTTGTCCCTGGCTAGCCGCCACATCTTGTGTCTCTTGTCTTGGCTTGTTTTCTGTCGATCGTTTAATGTTCTATCTTCACTTTACTTTATGTATATGTGATTGCTAAGCTGTGGAATATAATAAGAAAAAGAAGTAAACTATTATAAGCATAGAACATACCATAACTTAACACATCTTATCCTGACTTCCTGAGGTATAGGCATCAGTGAAGCTTTTCTTTGCTTCCATGAATGTTTCTTTCGCATGCTCCAAATCAAACCAAACCTCCTTTTCGAACTTTGCAGACCCACTCACTTTCTTCAGGTTCCTTTCCTTTGTCTTTGCTAGTTGTCATTCTACTTCGCAACATGATATTCATATTAGGATTTTGTTCGCGAGGTTCAACCCTCATCATCTGCAGGTTTTGGGTAGGCTGCTAAGGCTATGCCCTCTTCTCCTGAATCTTGGATATAAATATAGGGCAGTCCTCCATCGCATGATAAAACTGAATAAAATATCATCACAACAAGTGCGTCAGCCTCATACACTCGCGCGCAGTGTCTTAGCTCTCCGAAATTATAGCAAATAACTTGTCCCAAACTCTCATAGGTCCTCCTCCATCTTGGAGTCTTCGACGCGCCTGATATCCTCCATGTGCTCCCCCAGTGCCTTGATCTGGAGGTTGAGTTTTTGTTTTCATTTGATATGTGGGCGTTCTCTCCATCATTAGTTCATAGCTATGGCAGTTGCGCTCATCATGACCTGCCAATTTACAGACATTGCAGAGCAGGTGTTGTAATGTCTACATAAATTTCTGCAGCATGTGGCAATTGTTTGTCATGTGTTTTCCAGCTATGTGACAGATAACACACCACAGCATGGGCCCTGTACTTAGCCCTTCTTGAGATTTTGGCCTTACGGCCATTGGTCCTCCTCCCGCAACATAATTCGTGAAGACAAGACAATGATCTTTATCATGCCCCTGGCTCTTACACTTCAGGCACCAAACTTCTTCATGCACCTCTAGCTAAGCCGCTCTATCCTTCTTTAGACTTTGAAACTCTAGGTAAAGATTCTGCAACTGTACATGAATCTACTGGACTCCTAAAGCAAAGTCTTGAATCAATGTTTCATGCAGTCTCATTTCTATTTCCAGGGCTTTCACCTAGGTCCCAATCTTTTTTTGTGGTAAAGCAACCCTTAAGTGAGGCAAGAGTGCAACTACAAACTATTCGTGGTGCTACCATCCGTAAGATTCATATTAACTTCATAGATCTGGCATTTCAATATTTGATCTAATTCCCAAGGTGTTTAGCCAGGCCTCATCATGATTTCCTTGACTCCAACGATTGATTGTGATTCAGATTTGGGCTTACTGAATTCCTTATTCCATGTAGTCTGAATGTCTTCTAATGGAGTCATCGGGTTATTGGTACAATACTTAATGTACCACATTAGCGTGCGATCCTATAAAGCAGTAAACAACATTTCTTTCTTCATCTGATGATCTGTAATAGTCTGAGTTGTCCACAAGGCCATCGCGACGAACCAAAATTGGTTTGGGTCCTCATTTCTCAAGCCCTTCAAAATAGGAAATTTCATCGTATTTGACATACCGAACTGTGGTGGAGGTGGTGGCTTTGTGGGCGAAGGTGTATGTTGTGGAGGTGAAGGTGCAGGTGGTGTGGGCTGATGGGGTATTTGTGAGAACCCTTGCCTTATTAACTAGACAGTGCTTTACGGTGAAGCCTGCGCTTCTCCTTCATCATCGCTTAGAGGAGGCTCAATCAAATAGCTATATTCAAGGCCTATTCTTCCTCTATCCCTGAACATCTTTCCACTTCGTGTAGTCCAAACATCAAGTTAATGGCATAACCCAATTTTCACATAAGAACATTTTAATCCAAGTATTCAAAGATCTTAAATGCTTACCTCGTCGTCCCTTGAAGAAGCACAACTATACTTCGCTATAGATGATCGAGGTATCGATCATGAATTCTACCACAAGTCCTCCTATGACATGATCAAGCCACTGATCGAGAGTGTGTGCGATATTATCTTCAAAGGCTTCCAATCACTGCACTAGGTCCAAGGTCCACACTATTGGATCATCAAGCCTCCACCTTCCTTAATCGTCTGCCAATTTAGCAATCCACTTGTATGGTTCGATCAGGAAGGAACAAAAGAAAATTTCATGTATCTTTATGTACAGATACTTGTCCAACCATTGTTCTTTCATCAGTCACAAATTTTTATTTTCTTACGCTGTGAATTCATGGATATTTCTATCCAGCCAATGTTCAATTTATTTCTTTATTGGATTCCAGTGATGCGACATCACACATATCTTTATGCATATCTCAGTCCCCAAAAACAGAACCATTTGTTGCCTTAGTGGGTCCTGACCTAGGTTCAGAGTTAAATTTTCCAAACAAATCCCTACTCTACTAGCCCTTTTGGAATCAACCCACAGACCGCTTACTGAAATCTCACCTGAAGCAGTATGGGAGGATGTTGGAACGAAGTTTCCGCACCTTGAGATTAGTGTAATGTCATTTTATGCCCTAAACCTGCCTTCGCACAGATTAATAATCCTTTAATTATTTTCGAGATAACTTCCTTTAACTAACCTCTAGACCCTCGCGAAGGTCTACGACTGCCTTTCATAGACCCTAAACATCTGAATCACCCATTTACACACCTCTGTGATTATCCCTAATTCCATATTAACCCAGATCGGCTTAAGTCTTGATAACTTTAACATGCAACAAGATATTCTTCACGTAAAAAGTTATTATTACTTGCATTCATATAACAACATCAATTATGTAAATTCACTCATTAGTACAATGTTACTCCATAAACCCATCATTCATCATAACATAAAAGCACATTAATTCATAACATAAATAAATAGATAAAACATAGGATTTTATGGAATAATCTCTTTATTAATACTTCAATTCTTCTTACAGACTCAAGACTTCCCTATGTACTCAATTGTATGGGTCCATGCACTCAGCTACAGACTCTACTATAGGTCTCTGTGCACACAACTACATAGCCTCTCTCCTACTCTAACACTTCCATGCTCTTACTCTTACTGACCCATTACATTCATCTTCATCTTCATTACCTACCTTAGAATATCTAAGACTCTCCTTTTCATACAATCCCATGGTCCATGGACCATGGGTAGGTCTATACGAGCTGACATAAATTACATAAAAGAAGGGTAAAACCTTTTATGACACTTTACTATCTACACACTCTGGGACCACAACTTGCAGAGACTTTACATTTTCTACAACAAAACTTGGGCTTTTTGCTCCAAATCTTACGATTTTTCCCCAAAATTGACCCTAAAGGACCCTGTCCCAATAGGTTTTTTAGGGGTTATGATGAACATGGCTAAAATCAAGGAAAAAGTGACACTTAGCGAAATTCCAAAAATATAAACTAGTGTCCTCCCCGGGGAAACTAATTATCCACTCCCTATTTTCTAGGGATTTCATTTTTCATTTTTTACTTTTTTTTTCTCTTGTTTTTCAGGAAACTAGACATTCGCACTACCAAGAAGGATTGTGCAGTTCCCAAACACTGGGAAACTTGTTGACTTAGTGAATTGCATAGTTTATGATCTCAAGGGAAGCTTTGTGCAGTTTCTGAACTCAAGGTCGGGTTTCCTCCTATAATTTCGCAATTTCTAAGCTAAAGGCTAGCCTACCTATCTAGATTGTGCAATTCAAATCCTCAAGGATGGCCTCCCTTCCAACATTGTGCAGTTTCTGGAGGGAAGACTGACAATGTTGCAAAGTCAAGTCAAGAAATAGCTTGTGTTTGAAAGATGTCAAGCCAAAATTAACTCATCACAAGCACAACATGAAAATTTAATTCTTGATCATAGCATGAATACTTGATGATAGTGAATGAAGCTTCTGTTGATAAAAGGGAAGGCTCCAAAATCAAAGCATGGGAAAATTATTGGATGGTGTTGTAGCAGCTACAAAACTTGGCGACACACTAGTAGAACTCTAGCTCTCTATATGGGTCTTACTTCATGTAAAACGAGTATAACTCTTCATGAAGTATTGTTCAGTTCATTGATCACCATAACTTCTTTAGCTATATTATGTTAAAGATATGGTCCCTAAAATTATCTTCATCGGTGTCACACTACATACACAAGTCAACCTGAGTTGTTTAGATTGAGGATGAGGAGTATATAGATACACAAATGAAGTAGGATTGTCAGAGTCTTGGTTTTCATCTCTACTGTTTCTCCATTGTCATTAGGCCTGGATAGTACCTTGATTGAGTCACTTTAGTGACAAAAACATTTCTTTTCTTCCAGCGAGTCTGGATAGTACCCCAACAATGTTTCTTTCTTCACCTCTTTGCGCAGGAAGCCTTTCTCTTCTTTCACCTTTTATTATTTTTGTATTTTTTTTGTTCAAATAACAGTGTGTAGGAACTTATTGATTTAATTAGGTGCAAGAGGGATCCTAACTTATTGAGAGAAAAATAGGTTTTCCCTTTAGAGAAGGCTATTTTTAAACCTCTAAAATACAACTCACTTCTTAAAGTTTCTTCCCCTCCTTACTCTACTCAACTTAGTTGACAAGACGAAACCAACAATTATAAAATTGATTGGAGTTGGTGGTACTAGTTATATATTTAAGCATCATTATTCGACTATGGTTATATATGAAAAGAACATATTTTTCATCAGGGTATCATCTACGAAAGGTGAGAGATCCATGCAAAGAGAGGGAATAACCAGATAACCAAGAATTGACAATAGCACAATTTCCTCTCGAACTTCACCATGCTTTCTTTGGAAACCAAACATGATCTCATGTGAAAATTATCCTACCATGAAAAGGAAAGAAAAGACTAGGGAGGAAATTAAATCAAATTAGAACAAAACAAAGAAAACAAACATAATACTCCTGCTTCTAAAATAACTGAGAATAGACCATGCTCACATAAATTGAAACTTCCAGTGCAACCAACGATGCATAGGCTGATCTATATAGGTGAGGGAATCCATATTAAGAAATATATTCAAAACTAATAGTGGACCAGAAAGATAAATCGCTACATGCTGTAACATTTGAAGAGTGAAAATGCATGTAGAAAAAAACTGACAAAAAATGACAGAAAAGACACTCTATGGGTGCATGACGGTGTTTACACACATCACAACAAGATAACATGTGATCCATATTTAAACAAAAATGAAACAAATTATAGAGATAAACATAAACACAGAGATGCAGCGGAAATAATACTTCATTTCATGAATGTAATATACCGAAATATGCTTACAAATAGAAATGAAAATAAACCAGCTAGGGCGATGATAGCTTATCTCTGAGAAGAGATGTGGCAGCTACATGCCCTTGAACCTTGTTACAATGAGGATTGAAGGCCTATTTATTATTGAGAAACAACGAAAAACCCTAAACATCCAAAAACCTAAACCTAGAAGATGAAATGCCAAATTGTGGGCCCCGTTTGGGTAAATTGGTACATCAACTTCCCGGGGTCATAACTTTGGAATACGATCTCCGTTTGACGTGCACAATATCTTGTTAGAAATATCTATCCAAGAACTACAACTTTGGGAAGAGAAACATTAGTCCATGGGCCCATTTTGCTCCCAGTTTTCCCAAAAACACTGTTTAGGGAATCAAAACGACTCCAAAAGTTCAAGACCTAAAAAACTGCTAAAAATAGTAAGTTGTGTTACAATTAAGGAAACTGAAAAGCTGAAAGAAACAATGTTGGGGGTCCAAGTGCACTTGGTGTGTGGCCAACAATATCCACCTGGATCATTCCTCCACCCTTAGGAAGCAATGGTCCCCATTGTGTTGAGTTCCTCCATGAGATGAGGAAACTTCTACTGAACTTGGTCCCTAGTGAGCCATTTGCCCTGGTGAAGGAGTTGGCCTACTTTGAAACTAGATACAATGGGATATTCTGCTAGCAAGTGTGCTTGATCTATGTGTCCATGATCTAATCAGTTGCATCTTGTTCCATGCAATCTGGATTTAACTCTATGGGTATGAGCTATTCTGCAATGTCAGATGTGTCTAGTAATGGTGGAGAGTATGGCCAAAGGTAGTCCACATTGAACACTGGGTGCAGGCCAAGGAATGGGGGAAGGCTGAGCTCAAATGAATTGTCTCCCACAACCTTGGTAATGCTGTAAGGACCATATCAGCATGGTCTAAGTTTCTGATAGGCTTCGGTAAGACGTTCCTTTTACAAATGAAACCAGACGTTGTCACCCACCTGAAACTTGTGTGGCACCCAATGTTGATCATGTTGCTGCTTGCACTTGGAATTTGATTTCTCTAGAATGTCATGGACCTACTGGAAAATATGTTGGATGTGCTCAATGAAGCTATTTTCCTTATCTGTTTCAGACTGGACATGAGCCGAATCTGCGTGAGTAGCTATAAATGGCATGGCTACATCAATGGGACATAGTGGCTGGAATCTCAAGCCCACCTGAAAAGGGTTGTGGACAATCGAGCTGTGGAGAGCCCGGTTCTAGTTGTGCTAAACATAGGGGAGGCTCTCGTCCCATGTGCATGGATGCTTTGAGTTGTACATGCGTAGAATGTGTATGATCATCCTGTTGACAACCTTTATCTGGCCATCTGTTTGAGGATGGAAGGCTGTGGATTTAGTGAGTTTGGTGTCTAGCATCGACTAGAGACTGGACCAAAATGTACCGAGGAACCTATTGTCCCGATCTGAGATGACAGATTGTGGGATCCCAAAGTGTACCCACACTCATTCAAAGAAGAGTTCAACAGTGGCTTCTGCTGTGATATTCTTCTTGCAGGCCGCCATAATGGTCACCTTCGAAAACTTGTTGACGACCACAAAAACACAATCGTTTCCATGTTTAGGGGAAGAAAGGCCTAACATGTAATCCATGGAGCTGGATTCCCAATGTCGACTAGGTGTAGGCAGCAGGGTATAGAGGTCTTTCTTCTTGATGGTTGGTTTGGCAATGGCACAGGTAGTAAATGATCTGATGTACTTCCCGACATTCTTTCGAAGATTTGGCCAATAGAAATACTTTTGGAGTATTTCCACCATTTTTTCGACCCTAAAATGCCTAGCAACATGATTGTAATGTGCTTCCCAAATCATCTTGGCATGCTCTCTTGAAGGAACACAAAGGTTACCCAAGTGACATCACAGGGCATCCTAGAGGTGAAAATATGGAACATGCTGACCCTTCAAGAGTGTGTGGTATACGTGGCCGAATTGTGGGTCATTTTTGTAGAGAAGTGGCCAATCAAAAGTCTCGTGCCCACAAGAGTTGAGCACGGTGGTTAACGCCATGATCAGTGGTTGACTGAGGCAATATGCAACATTACTAGTGCTGCCCTTCTTATACTTGATATTCAAGTGCAACTGTTGCAAGTATGTGGACCACTTCTGATGGCAATCATTATGCAATTTCCCTTGGGTTTGTATGAACTGTAGGGGTTGGTGGTATGTGTGGATGATTGTTTCCTTCCCAAAATTGTAATGCTTCCATTGTCGGTAGGCATGCACAATGGAAACATCTCTTTGTCATAAGTGGGATACTTCTGGACTGTGTCTGAAAGTGTCTCACTGTGATATGCCACTAGATGCCTGTGTTGAGTAAGGACTGTCCCAATAGCATAGTCAAGGGCATCTATCTTGACCTCAAATGGTTGTTGCAAGTCTGGTAATGCAAGCATTGGTGCCAAGCAGAGGTGATGTTTCAACTCTGTGAATGCCTTCTGTTGAGATTCAGACCAAAATAATTTTTCTTTCACTCCTCCCTTGGTGACATGACTCAAGGGCCAAGTGATATGAGAAAATCCTAACACGAACCTGCAGTAGAAGTTGGCAAGACCTAGAAAGCTGCGGAGATTTGTTAGAGTGATTAGATATGGCCAATCCTGAATGACTTGGATATTGGTTGGATCCACATGCACCCCTTGTTCATCGATAATGTATCCCAAATACTGAACCTGGGTCATGCCAAAAGTGCATTTCTCCAAATTGGCACATAAATTGTGTTGTCACAGTGTTTGGAGAACCTATCAAATGTGATGGAGGTGCTCTTCCCAAATCTGGCTGAAGATCAGGATGTCATCCAAGTATCCCACTACAAATGAGTTGGTGAATGGCCGCAAGATGTCATCCATTAGTGTCATGAAAGTTGTAGGAGAATTCGTTAGTCTGAAAGGAATAACCAACCATTCAAAAGGCCCTGCTTGGCTTTGAAGATATTCTTCCACACATGAGAGGGTTCGATTGGTACCTGTTGATATCCTGACTTCAAATCGATCTTGCTGAAATATTTTCCCCCCTTCAGTTGGTCTAGGAGTTCATCAATCTATGAGATTGGGTACCTATTATGGATAGTGATCTTCTCCAGCACCCGATAGTCAATACAGAGTCTCCAAGTCCCATCCTTCTTTTGTACCAACACGATCAGGCTCCCACAAGGTGATGAACTCAGACGGATGGGCCCTTTCTGCGGCAACTCCTGAATTTGCCTCTTGATTTCACCATTCTCTAGAATGGAGCGCCAATAGATTGGTCCATTGGGTAGTGGTACACCTAGGGTCAGATCGATGGAGTGCTTGACCTGACAGTGTAGAGGAACCCCTGCAGGGGAGGTGAAGATGTCCTCATACTCCTCCACGACCTTGTCCATCTGTAGTTGTTGTGCGAAGGGGCCCTGTCTAGAGGTCATGGCCACCATCTTCTTCTTTCCTTGAGGGCATATCATCAAGAAAACAAATTTCCTGATCTTGGAAATGAGCTTACTACATTGTTTTGCAATAACCAAAGAGATGGTGGTAGGCGGTGCTACCTCCAGTATCCTGTACAACTTATTTCCCAAGCATGGGGCCTTGATTCATACACAACATGTCACTTCCACAAGTATGGTTATTCTAATAATACATCACAAACTTTAAGGGTAGCAGTGTCACACAATACCTCACCCATGAAGGGCTTGATGTTGTATGGAAGGTGACATTACTGGCTCACGCGAAGATCCTGTCCTTGGTGAAGCCATCCAATGGTGTACGATTGTGGATGTGTTGTGGTCGGTAAGCCTAGTTGCTTCATGACCTCTGTCAAAATGAGGTTATTTTGGCTTTGACTATTGATAATGAACTGTAGTGGGGAGCCCTTTACCCACATTTTGGAGTGGAAGAGACGCTCCTCCTCCTTTGGATCTTCGGGTTCCTCCTGTTGGATCTTCGTGGGGGCAATGGTGGCGATGGGATCCGCATCGATAATATACTCCCCTTTGTCATTCCCTTTTTCTGGTTCTAACTCAGAATTAAAACATGCATCGGATTCTGAAACCTTTAGCTCGGCCACCGGTGACTACTTGGCCCGACACTCACTTGTGTTGTGAGTGGAGATCTTATGGAACTCACACCACTTTCCTGTGTCATTTTTCAGCTTCGTAGTGTTGTTCTTTGCTTGCAGCTTTGGCGGGTTGTCTTAGGCTGCCCCACCTTGGCTTTGTCCTTTGTTCTGTAGTTTGGGGGCACCTTTCCCTTGCTTTGGATTCGAAGATCCGAAGTCTTCCTTCTTCTGTTGAAACTTTTTCTCGACCTTGACGGCATATCGGTATGTCGTGCCGCGCAAGGAGATGTTTAGGAATTCTATTTCTTCCTAGATGTACTTGTGTAGGAATCCGTGGTATTTGAGTAACAAATACTGATCTGAATCCTTGATACCCAACTTTGTGCGAAGGGTATGGAAAATATTGGTAAACTACAACATGTCTTGGTCCCTTCCTTGCCGCAGCATGGTCCACTTTATGTATTCATTCTCATAGCCTCTGACAGGGTAGTACTGCTCCTTGATAGCATCCCGGAATGAATCCCAAGTGGGTGCAGCTGAAAATAGTGAGCCTATATTTTCATCCTTCTTCTCAGAATAGGTTTCCCACTAGTCCTTGACGTGGGTGGCTGCTTTGAAAAGAGTGAAAATAATCTTTTGTTGACACCTAATCATAGGAATTGGGTGAACAACTATAATTAATTTAAATAAATAAATAATAGAAAAGATGGAGAGTCACTGGGAGATGAACTGAATAGTCACTCTCTCTTGTATATAATAATGAACAACCTAAATGAATAACATGATTTGATTTGAGGAGTTACCTCCTGGCTTGACATGGTATCAAAGCCAGCTCAATTTTCGTAACTCCCTTTTGCCATTTCATCATAAATTTGTCCTGGATTTTCCTGCCATTTTCTTGGTGGTCTGACTCTATCCCTCTGCCTCCACTATATATTGAACATTGCCAAGAGTAATAACTTGTGAAGGAAATGAAGCATTTTGAAGTGTTTCTCATACGCTGCTCCAGTGGTTTGTAGGCTGCGCTGGAGGATGCAATTGGTATGCGCTAATTCACTCTTGTAATGCATTGAGCACTGCATTAAAATCCTGATTCATGTGTATTGAACAGTGGTCACCATGTATGAGGGAAGTGGTGTGAACCATCTCCTACACACAAGATGTCGACAGAGTAGCATATTGGGCAATAGTTTTGAGACTGGCCCTCTCCTTACACTCAGCACCAGGGGTAACCATGCTCGGTGGTATCACGTTGTTCTCTGCGAGGTAGAAGAACACCTCTGGTATTGGTTGAACAAATCTATTTATATATATTTTTTATGAAATATGGTGAATGCTATGAGCATGGATGCATATGTTGCAACAATAACCTCCAACAAGATATTTTGTTATGGGTGATCTTCTTGAATTTCGTGATAGGACATATTTTAAGGAATTGGGTTTTGCATTTCTCAGAGGATTAAGCTACGAGGATTACACAATAGCACATTTGGATTCCTGTGGTTCTTTTGTTGAACTCTGATGTATGCTTTAAGTTGCCACAATCACTGGAGTTAGCCTTCTCCCACAGTCACGCATACCTTGGGCTCCCATACATAGTCATATTAAATTCTCTCCCATTTTTTATGGTGGCTCCCACAAGTTAACAATGTTTTGACATAGAATACCACCTTCCCCACATAATATCTTTGTCTTCATATATCATAATAAGATTTTTTTTTTTAGGAGTAAAATTTTGCAGCAGAAGTGTTTTTTTTTTCCCCACGGTACATAGATTGTATAATGCATTCAATCATATCTATTGTGGGAGTAGTTCTCACTGGCAAGGGGAACTATCCTGAGTGGTCATGGAAGATAAAACACACCCTCATTTTCAATGAGCTGTGGAGAGGAGTGTGTGTTGGAGACAGAGACAGAGACAAAGAGCCAGAACAACCTACCTCAGACAAGGAGTTTTCCATTTGGGAAAATAAGAACAGGAAGGCCTATGCATTGATTGCAGCATCAGGAGTCACAATATTTTATACATGGATTGAAAATGATACACAATCTCATATTGGCTCTATTCGTACTGATAATGGAAAAGAATAAACTTCAAATGAATTTGAAAACTATCTTCGCCAACATGGAATCAAACATCAAATAATTGTGCCTTATAATCCCCAATAGAACAGAGTAGCTAAAAGAATGAATAGGACAATCTTAAGTATTGTATGCTCCATGATGTTTTTCAAAAATTTAAAATTGATGTTTTGGGTTGATGCAGTTCTATGTGTTGTATATGTAAACAATAGATGTCCATCTAATGCTATTAGAAACAAGACTCCTTATGAAATGTGGTATGGGCACATTCCTTCGGTAAAGCATCTAAGGGTCTTTGGTTCCATATGTTATGCCTTGATACCAAAGGTACATAGAAACAAACTTGGTGCAAGAAGTCGTAAGTGTATCTTCCTGGGGTATTCAAACACCTCCAAAGCACACCGTCTTTATGATGAAGTCAATAAAAAGTTTGTTGTATCTAGAGACGTGATCTTTCTTGAATCATCCAAAATTGGTAATGTTTTTGAGCGGAGACTTGATCTCTTGGAAGATTTGCAAATGCAAAATCATTTCAAGAATTTGATAATCAGATTCCACATCTTGAAGGGGGCTTCCTATACTAGATCAACCTGTGAAATCTTCTTCTAAAGCACTCTCTCCCTTGCATGAAACTCCAACAACAGATGATACTTTGAGTGATGTGATTGACAGAATTGGGAGACTCAATCTTAATTCAGTCCCAACTCAATCAACAGAGCAGCCTGGAACATTTGCGAAAGGTCCCCCAAAGTGGCTAACAAAGACACTTGAAAGTATTCATCCTGATAAGGTTGGAAAGACAAGAACTAGAAATTCAAACCGGCGAAATGGAGGTGATGTAGATGACTTTGATTCACCTATTGATATGGATGTTTCTTATGATTGTGAATTGAATTTGTCTATAGATTTTGAACCAATTTTCTTCAAAGAAGCTGCTTCTCATGATGAATGGAAAGAAGCGACACAAAAGGAGTATGATGCCCTGATAAAGAATGGCACTTGGAAGCTGGTTGATCCTCCATTAGGAACCAAAACAATTGGTTGCAAGTGGGTGTACAAGAACAAATATAAAGCTGATGGCTCACTTGACAAGCACAAAGCCAGGTTTGTGGCAAAAGGTTTTGCACAGAAGGAAGGGGTTCATCATGAGGAGACTTTTTCCCCCACAGCAATATGGGCTACCATCCGGACACTCTTCGCCCTAGCAGCTTAGAACGGTTGGAAAGCCCATAAAATGGATGTAAAAACTTCTTTCTTGAATGGAGATCTAAAAGAGAATGCTTTTATGTTCCATCCTAAAGGATTTGCTATGAAAGAACATGAACATAAAGTATGAAAACTTGTGAAATCCTTGTATGGCCTCAAACAAGCACCGCGAGCCTGGTATGAAAAACTAACCGAGAATCTTCTGAAACTCAATTTCAAACATTATGATATTGATGATGCAACTTTGTTTGTCAAGAAGGTTGGCAAAATAGTTGTATATCTTGTGGTATATGTAGATGATCTTTTGATGACAGGGAACAACGAAAGCTACATTGCATCCATAAAGAAGGAATTGAGGAAAGGTTTTGAAATGTCTGATTTGAGTTATGTTCATTACTATCTTGGTATTGAAGTAACTCAATAGCCGAAGTCCATATTCCTTTCTTAAAAGAAGTACATTGGAGATATGTTGAATAGGTTTGGCATGACTGAATGCAATCCTTTGACTACTCCAATGGAACAAAACTTAAAGCTCACATCCATTGAAGGAAAAGAATTTGAGGATGCAACAAAGTATAGACATCTTGTAGGAAGTGTCAACTACCTAACAACTACCACACCGGACATTTCATTTGCTGTTGGAATCCTTTCCAGGTTTATGCAAAAGCCTTGTGAGGGACAATTGTCTACTGCAAAAAGAGTTCTAAAGTACTTGAAGGGAACTCAAGAATTTGGAACCAAATATACATAGGTGGGCGACTTCAACTTGATTGGATACTCTGATTCAGAATTCGATGGAGACAAAAAAATGTAAAATACTGAAATATGCCTACAAATAGAAATGGAAATAAACCAGCAAGGGTGATGGTAGCTTATCTTTGAGAAGAGATGTGGTGGATACATGCCTATGAACCCTGTTACAATGAGGCTCAAAGGCCTATTTATTGTTGAGAAACAATGGAAAACCCTAAACATGCAAAAACCTAACCCTAGAAGATGAAATGCCAAATTGTAGGCCCCATTTGGGCAAATTGGTACATCAACTTCCCGGGGTTTTAACTTTGGCATACAATCTCTATTTGATGTGCACAATATCTCATTAGAAATATATATCTAAGAACTACAACATTGGGAAGAGTAACATTAGTTTGTGAACCCATGTTGCTCCCAGTTTTCCCAAAAAACATCGTTTACGGCCTAAAAATGCCTCTGGAAGTTCAGGACCCAAAAAACTGCTAAAATTAGTAAATTGTGCTACAATTAAGGAAACTGAAAAGCTGAAAGAAACAATGGTGGGGGTCCAAGTGGATTTGGTGTGTGGCCACCAATATCCACCTCGATCATTCCTCCCCCCTTAGGAAGTAATGGTCCCCATTGTGTTGTGTTCCTACATGAGATGAGGAAACTTCCGCTGAACTTGGTCCCTGGTGAGCCATTTTCCCTGGTGAAGGAATTGGCCTGCTTTGACAACTCGATAAAGTTGGATATTCTGCTGGAAAGTGTTCTTGATCTTTGTGTCCATGATCTGATCAGTTGTAGCTTGTTCCATGCAATCTAGATTTAACTTTGTGGGTGTGAGTTGTTCTGCAATGTCAGATGTGTCTAGTATTGGTGGAGAGTATGGCTGCAGGCGGTCCACATTGAACACTTGGTGCAGGCCAAGGAATGGGGGAATTTTGAGCTCAAATGCATTGTCTCCCACAACCTTGGTAATGGTGTAAGGACCACATAAGAGTGGTCTAAGTTTCTAATAAGCTCCGATAAGGTGTTCCTTTTGTAAATGAAACCAGACTTTGTCGCCCACCTAAAACTTGTGTGGCACCCAATGTTGATCATTTCGCTGCTTGTCCTTGGCATTTGATTTCTCCCAAATTTCATGGACCTGCTGGCAAATATGTTGGATGTGCTCAATGAAGTTGTGTGCCTTATCTGTTTCGAACTGGACATGAGTCGAAGCTACGTGAGTAGCTGCAAATGGCATGGCCACAACAATGGGACATAGTGGCTGGAATCCCAAGCCCAACTGAAAAGGTTTGTGGCCAGTCGAGCTGTGGAAAGCCCAGTTGTAGCTATGCTGAACATAGGGGAGGCTCTCGTCCCATGTGCATGGATGCTTTGAGTTGTACATGTGCAGAATGTGTACGATCATCCTCTTGACAACCTCTATCTAGCCATCATTTTGAGGATGGAAAGCTGTGGACTTAGTTAGTTTGGTGTCCAACATCGACGAGTGACTGGACCAAAATGTACTTAGGAACCTACTGTCCTGATATGAGATGATATTCTATCGGATCCCAAAGTGTACCCACACTCGTTCAAAGAAGAGTTTAGCAGTGGCTTCTTTTTTGATATTCTTCTTGTAAGCTGGCATAATGGCCATCTTCGAGAACTTGTCGACAACCCAAAAAATGTCGTTTATGGCCTCAAAATGGCTCCAGAAGTTCAGGACCCGAAAAACTACTAAAAATAGTAAAATATGCTACAATTAAGGAAATTGAAAAGCTTAAGGAAACAATGGTGGGGGTCCTAGTGGACTTGGTTGGTGGCCACCAATATCCACCTGCATCAACATGGAAGAGAATCCTTTAGAACTTAAAAACTTGTCAAACATAAAGAAAGTGAAAAACTTATGTTTCACAAATGAGCTTGCCAGGTATGATTCCTCTAATTATTGAGTAATAGAACTGTGCAAAACAGATGTAGGGTGTGAAGATTGTTGAAAGGATTGGTTTTCGATTTGCGCAATAAAATGATGAGGATCCTCGAAGGATAAAGGAATATTTTGATCGTGATTAGGAATAACCTCAATACTATAAGGACTTGACATAGCCACCAACATGGGTTGAACTGCCTTCACAAATTATCGAAGTTCCAAGACATCGGAAGGTAGATCATCAAAAACCAATGGCTTAAAAATATAAATAGTAGAAGATACAAATTCATGACCAAATGAATCCAAAAATATTTCATGACAGCGATAATCAGAAAATTCAACATAAAAATAGAGGCATCCTCTTGATATGATGAATTATTGAGAGGAGAATATTGAAAATGAGAAATTTCACCATTTGTTTCCTCAGTATGATAAAATGATTGATTGTAGGGATCGAGAAGAGAAGATTCTTCCTCTTGATGTTCAAATGTAAAACTGACCTTCCACGAGTTCTGAGCATGATCAGAGTTAACATCATCAGAAACTAAAGCTTTGAAATATTCAATAAGTATGACAGAATCATGGAAGGTTTCAAGATTATGAGGGATATCTGAATGAGGAGAAAAATCAACTTGTATCAAATATTCTTGTTCAGACACTGAATCCCATACATAATCATCATAAATGATATCACAAGTTGGCAGTCAACGCTAACCCCATCCCGAGCTTGATCCTCAAGAACATCAAAATAAATGATTGAAACTAGTGAACACAACAACTCATAATTAAGAGGACCAATGGAATCAATGAATGGAGGGCGAGGAGGAAGAACATCACTAGAAAAATCATATTGATAGTCCAAACTTGCATTTAAATTATGAATATGTGAGGTGGGAGAAGATGGTGGTAGATCAATGGATGAACACTCAATTTATCCAACCTCATCCTACATAAATGGATCTATTTGATGAGGGGAAGATGAAGAGACACTTGGAACAACTTCCCTCGTCACATATTTGGAAGCTCCATAACCAGTGTATGTTGGGAGACTTTTGAAAGATTCATATTCTTTCAGATTCATCGAAATATGAACAATAAATTTGAACTTTTCTTTCATTAAATTCCAAGCAATATCATCTTTGGAAAATTCAAAACAAAAATGAATGAAATGGTCGTGAAAATTAGTAACACATTCATTAGGTGTTTTTTGTAAATGCATGATTTTCTTGAAAATAAATTTTTAATCATACCTACCAAAGGGGAGGTAGATGTCTTTGACAAGATGCTCAAAAGTGTGTATAGAAGCGGTTAGAAATGTGTAACACCATTCATTGACACATGCTTCGAATGTGAGAATGAACAACCTACAAGCAGCATCCTCACAATGAATATTGTGCTTAGTACAAAATTCAAAAAAATGAGTACTTTGCTTGAGAATGGTTGTTCTACCCTCACCATCAAACTTCAAATTTGAAAATTCATTAATTATTCTTGTGGGAGCTTTCATATTTATAGCTCTGGAAAAACATGTCGGGGTTAATATATCAGAAGAAGCCATTTAAAGATAATAAAATTTTAAGCAGACTTCATAGTATTAGCTTGTAATCTGCACTCCTTCTAGTGCCATAAATGTTGACGGTGCTAGACCTGAAAAAATTTACGGGGTATCATTGATATGAAATTCCAATTAGACCTCACACTGTTTGGAGTAGGAGCCCCATCTGAAATACAACCCAATTACCGAAGCAGTGGGTTTTAATGATGTGACTTGGAGGCAATAACGTATAGAGTGGTGTATTGGTGACTTTGGAGAAACAAGTGTGTGACTATTTGGAATGCTAAGTGTGATGTATGAAAGGTTCTAACACATGTAGGAAAAGTGAGTGATCCCCTTGGAAGCCTATAATAGTACACAACTTGAAAGGAACACACCATCATAAAGACATCACAAGGTGAAATATTTCACACGTTAACCATGAAGGAAATGAACAACAACACACATTGAACAAGAATCATACTAATGCAAATGAAATAGTTCATAAGCGTTAGCATAAGTGAAATAACATATATTTCAAACACAAGAATAGTCCTACTATATTCACAACATATGCATGAAAATGTGTTGGCTCTAAGCTTTTATTAAAGTGAAAGTTCCAAGCATACATATACAATTGATGAAACACTAACCCCAATAGTGGAACAAGAATTATACACCTATTCTCCAAGGAAAGATACTCCCTCTATGCTATGGGGAAACCAAGGATTTCAACAAAATTCCCAAGCTCCTCATCCTAAGCTAAAACCCTAGCCAAATGCTTGAATCCCAAAATCACTTTACATGACTTATGATAAAATATTTATAACAAAAGGGGTGACTATTCATCTCCCTATTGTGACTCTTGGACTTCTCTCATGACTCTTCAACTTCTTTACAAAATCAGTCTTCACATTCCATAATCGACACTTGGAATTCCACTTACAAAGTAATTGCAAAAGAAGATTACAATATATTTGTACGCATATAACACAAAGATAGGTAGAGCCAACTAGACAACCTAATAAGACAAATAAGTTAAGCATGAGTTTTGTGAAATTCTAGCTCAAAAAATTTGACTTGTAGGTTCTCGATCACATGATGGTGCCAATATTTTTACTGCGTGATGACTTCCCCAAACTCTGGGATGGGATTGGGCTAAAAGCAAACTCTAGCCTCCATAGCAGTTGAGTACACTGATTTGGAATTGGTTTGAGTTTCCTTCTTTAGCAGGATAATCATAGTATTAATCTAGATAGGGCCACCAATGTACTTCTGCATGTTTTTCCTATTCACTTCAAGATCTTCCATTGTAGCAATTTGTCTAAACCGGTCCAAGTATTCTTCAACATCATGCCTGACCTAATTCATGCATTTGGCTTCAATGAGTGGGCTAACTGATGGGATCTTGTGCGATTTCACCATGAAATCCACATTGTTGTACAATCGAGCTTATGAGGCTTGAATATTGGTGATGAATGAGGCAAGTTGTTTGTTGGTCTGAACGATTATCCGTACTTTTTCTTTCTCCAACTCTACTTGTAGCCTTATTTTCTACATCAAATCGGATGGTGCCCCTTTGTATTTCATTAACCACTCATGCATGGAGTGATTCATGTATGGACAACCTTGAGATCTTTAACATTATCCTTACACTTTTGTTGCATTTCGTGCAAGTGTACCACTGCTTTATGTATGGTCAGAAGATCTTCATACAAGGTCCGCATTGTTTCTTTATACTTCACCAAGTATGGATTCCTTAAGATATTCTAGGTAAAATTGTGTAGGAGTTGTGTTTTGAACCTTTTCTCGAAGTTTTTGAACTTCTTACCTCACAACCTATAAGTTATTTTCCAACTTTTTGTTCTCGGCCATCTGATACTCCGTATTTGACTTTGTAGCACTTGTGAAGGCCAAGTTGGCTGCGAAAATGGCCTTTGGATTCCTTCTCATGTCTATCACAATCACCCTTTCTCTTATGAATGCAGGAGATGTGAGATCATCCAAAAAATGTTTCTTTCTTGCTTGTACAATCTTCTTCAGAAGCTTATCGTAAGTTAGATTGTATGTGTCCATAACCAAACCTTCATAAAGAGGAATAATTTCCTCTTCCACACTTGGATCTTTCTCTACTTCCAGAGGAGGGGGAGACTGAATGATGACGTGTTGAGTGCTAAAAATTAGGTCAACTTCATGATTCAACAACTCTGGTTCCAACTCCATGTCTTGAATGACAATTAATGCGTCAATTTATTAAGCGATCTCCTTGTCTTGTAGCTATTCACTATCCTCTTCTAGTAGTCATCTCTGCTCTTGTTCCTTAGCTTGTTTCCATGTTGCTTCTTCTTATTATTCTTCTTGTCTTTTAATTTCTTCTTCCAATCTCCTCTTCTCTTGTTCTTCCTTCTGCTTCATCTCTTACTCCTACTTCCTTTGCTTCCTCCTCTTCTCCACTGCTATGGCCACTTTCAATATGACTGGATAAGCTTTCATATTGTGGCTCCGCTCTTCCACTAGACTATGTGCAACTTTCCTATTTCCCTTCTCACCCACTAGGTTACACATTTCACTAGTATTTCCTTTGGAGTGACTTCTTTCTTTAGAGTAACCAATGATGTTTCAATGAAGTTGACTGGCTCGCAGGACTTGTAGGAATTATAACAATTTTTCCATGCCTCCTCAAGTTTGTGAAAGTTCCCTCTTGGCCATTGAAAATAAATCATTTCATAGTGTTATTTACAAAAATTCCTGGGATCATACAGATTGAATTCCAAATTACCAAATGAAAATTTTCTAATCTCCTTACCTTCATTGTCTGCAACTTCAAGATTCTTGACCTCGTACAATCCGATCCACATAAGAAGAGTAGTCCAAGGCGGTTTGTTAAACCTATGGAGAAATATTGATAACCCTATGGAAATATGGTAAGAAACTTCTTGCATGACTAACTTATCGGTGTCATACCTCGGCATAACATGTAGTGACTTATTTCGGAAACACACTCTAAGGAAAGTGCCATCTGGTGAGGAAAAACAATCTTCTATCACTGACACTGCTTCCATTTCCTAACATGACATGCAATGTGACTATTCCTCAAATATTGACTTGTATAGCAGAATGAGATAGTGATCGGTTAACCCTTCCATTAATTCTTTGTGGTTGCACTCTGATAGCAACTTGGAGTAGATGTGCATGGAAAACTCATTTGGTGTCCAGGTCCAGTTCATGCCAATAAATGAATTATGAGTGTAAATTTCATCCAACAGGTAGGAAGACGTGTAAAATATAGCTTACCTACCCTTGGGAGGATTTTGGGCATTAGCTACATGGATCTTCAGTTGTTGAGCCAACAAGTCTGACTAGTTTAATGGTTTTCATTTGTTCACGATCTGGTTAATCGGAAATTTTCACCCTTCATGGAAGGCCTCAGTACTCTCTTGACCATAGATCCTACAACAAAAAGCTATCAATTAATGATAATCCTTCCTGAGCTACTTTGTCTTGTAGCTGTTGGTGGGTGTCTGACAGAACTTTGTTGGCTCTTTCACCCAACCTTTGACAACCTCCTTTGTGCTCAAGTATTGGTGGCAACATAGAAGTAAGAATCCATAAGCAACTTTGGCTCTAGAAAATGGTACATGAGATGGTAATCCAGTGCCACAAAAGAGGCAAGCCTTTTTCTGTTGGCACTATTAAGAGTCATAGTCTTGGAATCTATATACAAAATTATGCAACTGACGATGTCTCCACATGGGAAAGTTGGGTACCTACATGTAACCTTGTGTAACCCTAAATTTTGGACATTGATATACACCTATCGGTCATCAAGATCCACTTTGAAGATTATTTTTTAGAAAGCTTCATTTACTTTATGCCATGTGATATCTGAATCTTTTCCTATGAACAGTTGAGTATCTGCAAAAATTGGCAAGTTCATTGGAGTACTCTCAACTGCCTTCCCAATGATTCTTGTAGTGGTGTCCTTTGAAGCATATATCTTTGGTGCCATGATGATAGTAATTGAGGAAGAGAAGTGCTCAACAACTGCAATACTTGTAGGAGGAAAATCACTCATGAAAAACATGAATTAGCTTTAGCAAAGAGACTCACACAACAAGATTAATGAAGCAAGAACGGGATTGGAGGGAATAATGGTGCAAATCATGAGTTGAGGGCAGAGGTTGGCTCCAAGAACTACGCATTTCACAGTCTAAATAGCCACAGGAGTAGCTTGAGGCCTGAGAATTTGCAATGAATAGTCTCAGCCTATGCAAGCTCAGGGAGAGACTACGCATTTCACAGTCTCAATGGAAAAGGGTGAGGCTTGATCCCTAGAACTGTGAAATGCACAGTTGGGCTAGCTAGGTACTACACATTGTGTAGTCATAGAGGCCAATCATGAAGCTTGAGCCTTGAGCTTACGTAATTCCAAGCTAAGCAAGGCAACTGCTGGCCAAGTGAATGGAAAATCTTCTTGGAGAGAGGATGGGAAAGTGGTAGACCTTAGTGACTGTGCAATTTAGAGTGTATGTCTGACTAAGGAAAGATAAATCAGTGAAGATTAAGTGCAGAATATCAATATGAATAGGGAGTCATCAAAATGACGACCATTGTTAGGAAAAAATAAGAAAGTTGATGCAACACTTGTAAAAGGTGAATGAAAGACTAAACCAACACTTGTACAAGCTAATATAAGTTAAAATTCCAGTAACCATGAAAATAAACAAGCGAAATGGGACTCATAGAAGAAAAACAACAAAAAGAAACAAAAGAAGAACTCACTAGAAATGCACCACAAACTCGATCAAAGAATCCTTGATCTCCTTGGGAAGGATAGAGCTCCAAGATTGAATGTAAAAAGGAGTTCTAGGGGCATATATGATATAGATTTAGGCTAATTTGGGTTTACGACGTGCATGCCTAAAATCAAGGAGAAATTAACACTCGACGAAAGTAAAAAATTAACAACTTGTGTCATCCTTCGGGAAACTAATTATCCACTCCCTATTTTCTAGGGATTTCCTTTTGTCTTGTTTACACTTTGCTTTTTTTCTATTTCAGGAAATCGACAATTTACACTACCAAGAAGGATTGTGCAGTTCCCAAGTACTGGGAAACTCCTTGACTAAATGAATTGAGCAATTTTTGAGCTCAGGGGAAGCTTTGCACAATTTCTGAACTCAAGGCCAACTTGTCTCCCAAAATTGCACAGTTTTTGAGCTTAAGGTTGGCCTTCCTGTCTAAATTGTGAAATTGAGATCCTCAAGGCTACCTTGTCTTCCAAGGTTGTGCATTTTATGGAGATAAGACAGAAAATGTTGCAAAATCACGTCAAGGGATAGCTTGTATCTGAAAGATATCAAACCAGGATTAATGCATCACAAGCACAACATGAAAAGGAAAGTCTTGATCATATCATTAATACTTGATGACAGTGAATGATAAGCTCCCGTGGACAGAAGGGAAGGCTCCCAAATAAAAGCATGAGAAAAATTTTGGAGGTTCTTGTAGTACCTACAATAGTTATGAAATCTCTCAAGCCAAAATCCAATGTTATATGCATAATCAACATGAAGTGGTCTAGATTGCATAGCTGTTCAAGTATAGCCTTGGTTCTAACCCTAATTAATGTTAAAATTTTTAAGGAACCCATTTTCATTCCAAGCCCCTCCCAAAGATCTTTGGAATTTTTTGGTTATTCAAAGGACTGATGAGAAAATTGTCAAATGGATAACCAGAATCACTCACCGCAATCAATTACTCATCCAAAATCAATTTTTCACTCTCAAACTTGTTTCTATCCTCAAATGTTAGAAACAAATAATGTCTAAAATCTATTTATAAAGAGAAAAAGTGTTTTCCAAAATGTTGAGGTAAAACAAATCCATTTTTATAATAGTGGAATCCACCAATGCCATAAATGAATGATTTTAAGGAAGTTTTTTAATTTCGGGTTTTTCCTATGTTCTCTTAGCACGAGTTGTAGAAACTATTGCCTCTTAAAAAGGAAAATGCCATTTCCTTGCTAGGATGCAGGTCTGGTACAATTGGTGCCACTTGAATGCTAAAACAACAAAGCAACCCATAATACACCAATGAAACACTAACACTTCACACTTCATTCAAAATGAGGCATTCACAACATAAAATATAAAGAAACATACATCCCCAAAGTATCTCATATTTGGCCCCTGGTCTAAAGGTGTAAGACCCTATAGGGTAAATGTCAATATAAAAAATATAATAGGAACAAAAATACAATAAACATATCAGCCATCATAATCCATATATATAATACATTTTCACATGAAAATCAAGGGAATGAATTTTTCATTAGTAAATGCAATGAATCAAACGGTGATGGGACTACCACATTCCACCCAACCATAGATTGGCTAAGCCAAGTATCTCTTCATCCAATCACCCTCATGCCATATTCCAAGCATGAATGTGGGACTCATAGAACACATCAAAAACACTAATCAATGTGGATGCCATAGGAGTTCTTCGCCTACACCGTGAAGAATTTGAGGGCCTCCTAGTCTCTCAGGATTTACCGTGGATCCATAGTCTGATCTAGGGATCACTAGGCCCTACACCGAGACATACTCTCTAGGCTTAGTGCATTCCATCCCAGAATCACTAGGCCTAATGGAGAGAAAATCCACATCTTGGCTTTACTGTATATCCCGCCATTCACCGACAAGGATTCCTAGGCTAGTCGACGCACACAATCTGGCTTTATTGCAACCCACAGTCCAGTTTAGGGGTTACTAGGCTAGTGGCTTCATGTATCCTCAGTCCAGTTCAGGGACCACTACCACCATGTGTTTTTCAATTCGGAGATCCACCCCACTCAACTTCGAATCTAATGTAGCCATCCACCATAAAATGCATGAGACAACCCATTTCATCAAAGCTATCAAGAAATGGCAAGGCTAGGCTAAAAATATTGTCACACCTGGCAAGACCCATGCCATGGTAGAAAAGAAACACATGCAATCCCATGCATGCCAAATCTAGTAAGGAAAATACACATGAGATCCCACACATGCCAAATCTAGCAAGAAAAATACAGTTGATACCTGCAATGAAGGTTGTTGTAGCTGCTTGATCCTGCCTTTCCCTACTTGATCTTTGCTTCCTCTTACCTTCTTTTCATTTCTTTCTCCAATGCCAAAGTGCTCCAAGAAAATTCTAAGTGTCCAAAAGTATGAGAGAGAGAGAGAGTAACGAGAGAGATCCAAAGCTAAACTGACCAAGTCTTACCCACTGAACCTTAGAAGCCTTTTCATTAATGATGCCTCTATTTTCTTCATTTCCCATTATTTTATTTCAATTTCCTCCTCACATGCAACATGTGACCTTTCACCTTCCTTTTCTCCTAATTTCCATTATTTTCATAAATAAATGTGCCAAAATACCTTTTGCCTCTTTAATGCCTTAGCCATTGCCTTTGCCAATTTCCTTAGCCATAAACAACCAAATTAACACCCGCTAGGATGTATTTCCCACCATTCAGCTTGGAATACATGTCCCATCATCCATGGTATTTATATATGTTTACATGGATTTTTCACAAGGGTTGTTATAGAACCCTCCCCCTTGGGAGAAGACAGTCCTCGGTGTTCAATGACACCTATAACCAACATGAATACTGAAAACAAAACATACTGCCCATGGAGATTTATAACACAGCTTGTTGCAGTGTTTACACTAAAAGATCTACTCAAAATCAAAACATGATGATAATATTACCAGATAAAAACCATACCATATATTGGAGCTTTATAACATAACTCATTACAATATTTACAATGATATACACATATACACATACACATTTTCTTAACCGACAAATAAAGGATATGATTCCTGTATCAATCAACAAGGGAATCCAGAGGCTCACACCTCCACCATCAAAGTAATACTAGGATCCAACTCCTTTCCAAGAAGTCTGGAATCCACTGCAAATTCAAATCTGCATCCAATGTCTATCACTATAATCCCACACCAGTTGTCCTCCCAACAAACAATTACTGGCTCATTGTTCCAGGGCACAATCCCAATGTGCATCTAATTCCATCTGGAAATGATAGTGACTAAACAAATCCATTTGTGACCTTCCCTTCTCTGCTACACAATCCCTAATGAATCTGGTCACCTCTTTTATGCAGTCACTCACCTTCCAAGTTCCTTTGGCACCCCCATCCCAGGTAGTCCATTGCTTGGCAATGCAGCCTAAAATCAAAAGATTCAAAGACCAAGGCATATACCTACCTCAAAGCTACCATATCAGTCATAGCATGCTTATGGCAATCAATGGACACTATTGGGTACGAGTGCCCCACTATGGCCCTGCTCCTTAATACTTTACTAGCGTGTTGTTGCATGTTCCAATTCCTTTGTTGTTATTGCTAATTCTTGCAGTCGATTTCAACCACCCAACTGGGCATTTCATTTATTCATGTACCAAGCACATAACTTCCATTAGATTTAAAATAAATTGAAATAAATTCACATCATACCTCATTGGTAGCTCATTAGTAAGGTACATTTGCAATCCTATTTGCTTCTTGTCAAAACAAGTCAAACTAGCATACTTGACCAAATCAAGATATATAAAGATATCACATCAGTTTAGCTCAAAGACAACCCTCATGGATGAAAATCACATGTAACCATCATAAACCAAAATCATAGATCACATATAGTCATCACATATCATATTCATAAATCACATGCATAGTAAAATTGGAATAACACACTGGTACTTATCCTTCACCGATCCTTATTTCTTCCATTGTTCTTTGTTCCATACACACTATGGATTGGTTGTTACACTCGACAAACACCTAGTGCCTTTTTACACATAGTGTGCACCACGCACATATAACAACATGACATACCACACCATACAGTACATGCATATACACCTGGCATACATCACATCCACCTACACCTAGTGTATACAATACAATGCATCCATCTATACCCGATGTGAAATACCACCCAACGCATGTACCTACATAGAGTACTGCACAATGAGTACACAAACCACAATACCATGACTACATGATGCATATACATAATACTGCATGCCCATAACACAACATCGACGACATACACACAATAGCACCTGTACACTAGTACCATATGTACAACATGTACACAGCACCACCTATACATTGCACCACCTACACAACATGTTCAAAACATCACACGTACATGACGCCACCTGCACAACGTGTACAAAACGCCACATGTACACCACACCACTTTTACAACATGTACACAATACAACATGTACACAGTACCACATGCAAAACATGTACACAACACCACATGCAAGACATGTATACGGTATCACCTGCACACACCACCACTTGTACAACATGTACACACCGCCACTTGTACAACATGTACACAACACCACATGCACATAGCACCACTCATACAATCATGCACATCACACCATATGTATATAGCACCACATGTACAACATGTACGCAACACCACTTGTACATAGCATTGCATTCCCAACATGTACATAGAATTCTCTGTACACAACACTGCATATTAAACATGCACATAGCACCATATGCACACACACCACATATACATCATGAAGACAATACAATATGTATACAACACCCCATATGCAATATTCGCATGACCCTATTTGTACCATCCTGTACATAACATTGTATAAATAACATGTACACATGCTATGTATACAAAACACCACAAGTTCACACATCATATATACAACATGTACAACATATAAAACATATGCTCAACAATAGTACCAGACACCCAAAACCACATTATCCTTACCAAGAAATCTTACTTCCAATATGTCATCCATGCTTATCCTAGCATGTCGCAAACCACACTGCTTTCACCTTGCTGATGTATACTTCAACTTTACTTTTCATAACATAGACATAAGCATAATACAAGTATACATTATCAAATCATATCCATATGATACTGACCTTGTATATTTTTCGTGACTACTCTTCCCAATTGATTCCTCATAATACGAGGAAACTATTCATGTCGTTCTCCCACATAAGCAATCATTCCTCCATAATAATTATCTCTGACAACCCTGTTAGACAGTAACATAGATACATGGATACATAGATACATATATAAACCATAGCATAAAACAATCATGATCCTATTAGACAATGACATACATACATACATACATGTATACACATATAAACATCAACATAATCATGATCATAACAAAATTGCCAGATAACATAAGGTCAAGGTTAAAAGAACTTCCTTTATTCATGCAACACATGCACAACATTGAGAACGATAGTTCCCAACATAGCCAAGGCATATGATGCCTCAAATCCATTTACTTTACCTTTTCCTGTTACTTTTCTCATGAATATACTGCTACCATCCATTTACCACAATGGACCCAACCAATCCAACTGACTTTCATAGCCTTAACTTCCACTGTGCTTACTCATGCACCGAGCTTCATCTGAATCTTACATTACCTTTCGGGTACCACACAGCTCTCCCCAAGCTCCATCAACTTTCCTCTTTCCTAACCAATTCCTAAGACTCAAAACAATAAAAGAGAAGAGAAGAAGAAACCAAGAAGAAGACCATGAAAGCTCATAATGATATGACACTACAACAAAGTGGCAAGGCCTTGCACTAGACATAAAGAAAACCACAAATCAAGCTCAAAAGACAAAAAGCACAAAACTGACACCATGACTCAATCCCCATGGTTCCCAGGGAAAGCTCAACCCGAGCCTTCTTCAAGATTTCATGGCAACCTATCTTGCCATGTAACTCCTTGCATCACGCTTACACATGTCAACTACATGTTCCAAATATCAAGACGATCATATTTATCAATTTGAAATCAACTTTTACAAACAATAATGTCATAATCCATGGTCATTAGACATAATGCTACAACTATCAACTAGATTCAAGTACATATCAACTGTCTCAACACATATATGTCAATACAATCATCTTAAAACAAAATCATTGGAACACATACTCATATTATGCAATTCATCAAACATTAAACCAACTCGCAAAGATGGCATGTTAAATAAATCAATTAGATGACCTAATAGGCACAAAACGCTCATATACGAAATAGACGATGTAATCAACTATGAAACACAAAGTATAATACATAAGCAAACTCATACCTTAGTGTACCTCAGGGAAGGCTATCTTGTATGCATAATCAATCTAGTTAGCGAGATATAACTTCACAACATGTCAACTCAAGCAGTCATAAAATCATTATATCCATACCAATATCTAACTAACATGTTCACATCATAAACTCATATACAATTATAATTCACACATATGAAAAATAAATCTAGATTAGTATGACACCATCTCACAAATATGTTGGTTCATACCCGAATATCACAACCATAACCATCTAGATAGGTCAAACTAGGTTAACACAATACATATAACATCAAAATCTTTAAGACAATGAACATAACCATCACGCATATGACCAATCCAAATTATAAGATCAATATCTTATTGAAATAACCATAATGATCAAGTTAATAACATATAACAACAATAAACTATATATCATACTCATCAACAACATAAAACCAAATGATCAAGCAAACTTTCATATAACAATCAACAAGTTAACTTATAACATACTAATCAGCAACATAATGCATAATTATGAGGTTATCTAATATAAAACAATAATAGCAATGTATACAATTATAGGTTACTATCATTCTTGACTATTTGACACGTGCACATAACAACACTAAATAACCAACATCTATCATGAATGTAACCATAACATCAAAATACATGTACATAAACCTAATATATATAAGCCTAATGCATATAAAAATCCTTAACTTACATACTTGCATGCCAAACATAGAATACTTGTATGACGATATGCTCTTACTCGTGCAATGCTGCAACCTCATTATGATGATCTGCATCTCCTATTCTATCTCAGCCAACACATTAGCATCATAACATCCAATCGCACTATGATTGCCTATCTTGCATACCATAACTTCACAAGGCATATTTGACCTACTATACACACATACTCATAGCCACGACCATACATGCATAACAACAATCATTACTCCATTGTACACATTGCCACATGCAACCAACAATATGCATAGGCAATGCCAAACCAAATACCAATACACATAGCCACATGTAGTCTAATGTAAGCGATCAATTCTTGTAATAAACCTACAAGACTCATACATGTAATCAAAATATTAAAAAATGTAACCTAACATACAAGGATGTAAGTAGGTATCATGAAATCAACATGTAAGTGACATATAATTCATACACAGTCAGTTACATGTTCCAAAAATCAAGACATCATGTCTATTAATTTGAAACCATAATTCACCAATATTAAGAACCTATAATCATACCCCCTTACTATCCATGGTTCACACTAAGGTAGAAGGAGGAAGTTAGTATAATGGCCCGGTCTCCAATGTCCAATTATAGAAATGGGATCTCCAAAGCTCTACTAAATTTAACCACACTTGAAAAGAATTTGATTTTCATTTCTCATACATTTTGTATGATATTAAGTCAAAACATTGCACTTATTCCACTTGTAACATAGTAACTAAAAATATGTCACTTTTCCATTTCCTTAAATGCAACTTTTCAAATTCATTGCACGCAACCTTTCAAATTCCCTACATGCAACTCTTCAAATTCTTTGCATGAAAATAGGCATAGATCAACTACATCCATATTATCATACTACAATATTATCCCATCCAAAAAATTAACATTTTCTTCAAACAATTACCATACTTTTACATTTTTCTTCAAACAACTACTATACTATTACATTTGCATGTAAGAATTTCTTCAAACACTTTATATGCAAACTAATATAGCAAACTATTTCCATACAACTAAGCATATATAAACTACAATAATACTATTACACTTAAATACTATCCCCAACCACAAACAACATACTCAATGGGGAATTTTATCAAACAATTTGTATGTAATTAATCATTGAACCATTTAAGCATTTCATCAAACACTTTCATGCAAACTAATATAGCAAATGATTCAGTGCATATATCCTAAAATTGTAGTAGGAAAAGTTATGGAAACTAAACCATATGATCAGTGGTATTTTAACTCACTATGCTTCAAGTTTCAACTTCTCTGATTTCATAGATCAAAAGTTATAACAAAAATACCAACACAATCCTATTTGGTGTATAATTCTAGGAGTATCCATAAATCTCGACTTCCATTGATCATATCTCCTAAAATATAGTGAATAAATGTCTCAAATTTTATCACAGTATCAATGGGATTTCACTTCATTGTGGAAATTTTTTTAGCTCTTTAGAATGCCCAGAATAAAAGTTATAACAAAAATGTCAGTGTGACCTATTTGAGGCCTGATTTTAAGAGCATTCAAAAGGCTCGACTCTCTCTACTCATATCTCCTAAAATATTGCAACCCAATATCTGAAATTTCTACAAAATAATCAGTGGTATGTCCCCCCAATGTGGACAAATTTTCAGCTTTTGAAAGCCTATAGAAGATACATTATTTCAGAAATTCCAACATGACTTGTTTAAAGGTGCATTCAGGAAAGTCATCTTCCCCAAATCATAATTCGTAAAGTATTGTGAACCAATATCTGAAATTTTTTACCACATTATCAGTGGGATTTACCTTCAATATGGACAAATTTTAAACTTCTAATATGCCACATAAGAAAAGTTATAATAAATATGACAGAAAGGTCTAAAATTTTACCTTTGTTCTTCATTTCACCTATGATAGAGCCCATCCAGTCCAAGTGTTTGAACCTAGAAACTCTGATACCATTATGTAACACCCTACAGGGTAAATGTGCATATCAAAAATATAATAGGAATAGAAATACAATAAACATATCAGCTATCAAAATCCATATATATAGTACATTTGCACATGAAAGTCAATGGAATGAATTTTTCATTAATAAATGCAATGAACCAACCGATGATGCGACTACCACGTTCCACCCGACCATAGATTAGCTGAGCCAAGTCTCTCCTCAGCCAATCACTCTCATTCCATATTCCAAGCATGAATGTGGGACTCATAGAACACATCAAAAACACCAATCAATGTGGATGCCACCGAAGTTCTCCACCTACACCATGAGAAATTTGAGTGCCTCCTAGTCTCTCAGGCTTTACTGTGTATCCGGAGTCTGATCCAAGGATCACTAGGGCCTCCATTGAGACATACTCTCTAACCGTACATTCCATCCCGGAATCACTAGGCCCAACGGAGAGAAAATCCACCTCTTAGCTTTACCGTATATCCCGCCATTCACTGGTAAGGATTCCTTGGCCCACTAAGGCACACAATCTGGCTTTACCGCAACCCACAATCTAGTTCAGGGGTTACTAGGCCAGTGGCTTCATGCATCCTTAGTCTGGTTCAGGGACCACTACCACCATGTGTTTGTCAATTCGGAGACGCACCTCACTTAGCTTCGAATCCAATCCGGCCATCCCCCACAAAACGCATGAGAGAACCCACCTCATCAAAGCTATCAAGAAATACCAAGGCTAGGCTGAAAATACTATCACACTTGGGAAGACCCACGCCATGGTAGAAAAGAAACACATGCAATCCCATGCATGCTAAATATAGCAAGCAAAATACACATGCAATCCCATGCATGCCATATCTAGCAAGGAACGTACACATGCAAGTTGATACCTACAATGAAGGTTGTTGTAGCTGCTTGATCCTACCTTTCCCTACTTGATATTTGCTTTCTCTTGCCTTCTTTGCCTTTATTTCTCCAATGCCAAAGTGCTCCAAGAAAATTCTATGTGTCCAAGAGTATGAAAGAGAGAGGGAGTAACGAAAGAACTCCAAAGCTAAAATGACCAAGTCTTGCCCACTCATCCTCGAAAGCCTTTTTATTAATGATGCCTCTATTTTCTTCATTTTCCATTATTTTACTTCAATTTCCTCTTCACATAAAACATGTGACCTTTCACCTTCCTTTTCTCCTAATTTCCATTATTTTCATAAATAAATGTGCCAAAATACCTTTTTGCCTCTTTAATGCCTTAGTCATTTCCTTTGCCAATTTCCTTACCTATAAACAACCAAATGAACACCCCCCTAGGATGTCTTTCCCACCATTCAGCGTGGAATGTGTGTCCCATCATCCATAGTATTTATATATTTTTACATGAAATTTTCACAAAAATTGTTACAAAAGAAAATAAGCAAATCAACATTGATAGAGAATAAATCATTAGTTATTTGTCCCTAATCCTACCTACTACCTACTGTACCTACTACCTGTAACATAACAATCTTTGAAATTAATTTAACAATGGCCCAAAATTCTACCCTAGCCCATAGAAATCCACAAAATAATGGTAAGACAAAACAAATTTCCTACCATATAACATAATAATTAGAAGTTATGAAATGCAGATCTGTATAGAGACAGAAACACAAACCCTATTTTTATTTACATCAAAGGTGCTTTGAGGTACTCGACCGAAGCTGAAGTGACAACGACGGTGAATTTTGCGAGGCTTATTCTTTCGTCCCCATTTGTATCGACCTTGACAATCATCTCTGTGAACTCTCAAAAAGACAGGGTGTAGCCCATCTTGGCTATGGACTGCGCGAGCTCCACAACCATGACGTAGCCATTGTCGTCCCTTTCAAAGGAGTAGAAGAGCTCCATGAGCTACTCCTAGTTGTTAGAGACTTCTATCGTTACACAAGGGGAGATTAGGCTCGCTAGTTCCCAGAACTCTATCATCGCATTGTTATTTGTGTCCACGTGTTTTATGAGGGCATCTATCTAATCTCCAATGGGCTTCAATCCCAAAGATCTCATAAATCCCCCCAGCTCTAACTATGTCAGGCTTCGGTTTGAGTCGAGATCGAACCTCGTGAAGATTTCCTTCAACTCCCCTATTTACTCCTCTAAGAGGCTTTTCTCATAATCCATGGGGATTTTTCCTTTCAAAATCTGCAGTTCCCTAACCTTTCAATTGATAAAACAGAGAACTCCAGCCCCAACGACAATCATAGCGACTGTGTTGTATCATCTCATTTGTTTCTTCCTGCAACAGTCCATATTCCAATCCAAATTATCTTTGTCGATTGAAAACCAAAGGGCAGACGTTATAATATAGACCTCTTCTGTGGGGATTGTGCTTGGAATTTGCATAGGGTTGGAATGATTCTTCTTGACATTGAACAATTTCCTTTCAGTGTTTTCCTTCGTCACGCATTCTGGTCGTCAAGTAAGAAGGGACAAAAGAGCTGCATTAGAATATGAACCTATTTTGTGGGGATTGTGTTTGAAAATTTCATAGGGTTGGAATGATTCTTGTTGACATGGAACAATCAATTGTAAGTTGTTTCCTTCCTCATGCATTCTAGCCATCGAGGAAGAAGGATATATCTTCGCTTGATCAAACGACTAAAAATCCTCTAATCATCTAACCTATAATCCGGCCAGAGACGATAATAGATAGGCGAATTTTTTTTTTCTCAAAAGGAAAGCCTGATAAGTAAATCTGTCTAAATCGGTCGACGTAAGAAATTCTTCTCAAAAGGAACGCCTTATAAGTAAATCTGTCTGAATCGGTCGACGTTTTCTTACTACGAAAATTTAGATGGATGACATCATCCGTCTAACCGGCTTGGCCCAGTGGTTCAAGTTTCAGTTAAACCTTTATTATATTACGTAATTGTTTGATGTATAGATTCAAGCTCGTGCATAGGTTCAAGATTCTTTCTTAATTAGGCCGATAGGCCTTTCTTTTGAAAGGGACCTTCGTCATCCCTTTCATTCCCATGTTGACACGTGGCGTCGGGCGATGGCAGAGTTCTGAAACCTAGCGTCCTGGCGTCGGGCGGTTAGAGTTAACTCCCCATTCATTTATGGACTGCAACGGGCCACGGCGCCACACCCATTCCTCCCTCGTTTCAATTGCTACATAATCGATCGCGGCCATGCATCTGAAACTTTGAGTTTCGCGGCAGCCAAACACGGCTCTGCATTGCCACTGAATCTTAGGTTTTGGGTTTCCAGGCACCCAGATCAGCGCTGCCTCCTGGATTGCGGCCGATAATATTCTTCTTCTTTTGTTTTCCGGTTGCAATGGCGAGCAATTGATGGACAGGGTTTTGACGCTAGATCTTCGTGCTTCGATTCCTGAGATTTTCCCTTATTTTACAGATAGCTTTGGAAACACTACGAGAATCGATTACGGGACTGGTCATGAGGCTAATTTTGCGGCCTGGCTATTTTGCCTCGCCAGACTGGGGTCATCACAGAGAATGATTACCAGGCGGTGGTTTCGAGGGTCTTTGTGAAGTACTTCGCGTTGATGAGGAGATTGCAGACAACCTACTGGCTTGAGCCCGCAGGGTCGCATGGGGTTTGGGGGCTTGACGATTACCATTTTTTGCCCTTCATATTTGGGTTTTCTCAGCTGGTGGATCACAAATATATGAAGCCCAAGTCCATTCACAATCAAGACATTCTTGACAATTTCTCTGATGAGTATCTTTATCTTTCCTGCGTGGCTTTTGTGAAGAAAGTGAATATAAAAGAACCAATAAATATTTTGTGTTGCTGGAAACATATCCCTGACACTTTTTTTTTTACGCAGGAAAAAAAGGGTTGGATGCTACAATAGCATAAGTCGCTACAACGACATAACTGGTAGACGTACCTAAATGCAAGTTGTGAACAGTGGAATATGGACCCAAAGTAATTAAGAACAGCATTGGAAGGAAGCATGCGCCAGTCCTTCCTTGTCCTCAGAACAACATTGGAATCAAGCATTGCATTGCATATCGAATCTACTAAAGTAGATTGCATTGCATATCGAATCTACTGAAGTACAGCTCTGGTCAAGTACTCAATATTGCTTCCATAGTTGCAAAAATTCACTGCTATAGCTATAGATAATGAATGGGTGTTGCTGGATGAACAACCCTTTCGATCCGTCCAGAAACCACGGCCCATTGGCTCCAACTTTGACGACAATTGATTACAAGATTGTCTTTGCAAATTATACAAATTTAAGGCGAAGGCCATGGGCATTTCTAGGGACTGTCGGAACCCGATGTAGGGGAGGGTTTCAATATACTTTTCAGAATGCAGGCCATGATTTTCGGCTCTTCTGGGGAACGAAGGATCCCGATCTAGGGGAGGGTTTTGATATAGTTGCCAATAATTTCTTCTTGCCTCGTGGATTTTCCTTAATAGGGCTCGGAGCCACAGACGTCGAACACAATCATCTCTGGTTGAGGTTGATCCCTCTCCCGCTGGGGGAGGAATCCAACCTCAGTAAAGTATGGGGGAGTGGTTGATCGAAATAAGCCGTTTGTTGCGCAGGACTGGAGGCGGAGTGCCTGGGATCAAAACTCCTCAGGAGAAATCTCCCGCCGTGAAACCCTCTGCCGTTGAAGGCGCTCTGAAGCGCAGACGATGTTTTAGAGAAGCGAGCTACTCCGTTAGAAGTCGTGCCGAGGCTTGGCCTTGAAAGAAGGGCCTTTCCCAAACCCATCACGGTTTTCACAGTTTCAGTCGCTAGGGTTTCACAGCGTAGAACATAACCCAACAGAGTATTTTGTATACTGCCTTAATTGGAGGTTTGGACAGATTTAATACTGGTAGGATTTATCATTTGGGTTTCCAAAGCATTTGGCCAGAGTCATAGAACTGCAGAGGCGTGTCAATGGGCAATCGAAATGAAAGAGTGGTAATGTAAATATCTCCTCCTAACATTTGGACGACTTTGCTTATAGAGGGACTGCGAGATGCATTGTATTGGATGCACCACAGTCCAGGTAAACTCATTTTTTTGCTATGCCTTGGTCTTCCTCCTCTGTCTTGTTCTTCTTTTTATCAAATTTCCAAACTCACTCTTGTCCCCTAAAATGCCACAGTAAAATTTGCTCGATCTACTTTTTCTATTGTCAAAATCAATGTTCTTTCTTCCCCACCATCTCCCTAACCAATATACCATAGCTATAAACATCGCATCCTTGACAATATCTATAAGGCAGGGGAACACCATGTTCCTTACTGATATGTGACTTCCTAAATCTGCAACTTTCAATAAAAAGTTGGCATCGAAAAGAACATTGCAGGGATTTATATCACAGTGTGAGATGCAATACAACAAACTATACCCAAAGTTTCCATGTATCTATACCACAAACTTTTTGTGATCTCTTGAAACCATAACCCTAAAGGACACTGTAAGTGTAGTCTATCAATATCTCCTCCTTTCTATATCGTTCCATCATCTCCGTTGCTCCTCGATCCTCTTTGATTAACCAATTTAGTTAACACTTGTGCCCGCTATGTAATCTTGGGCTAATCGAATCAGGTAAAGTAAGAAGATTCAGTGATAACTCCCACTATTATGTCATCAGCTTCAAGTCTTTTAAACTTATCCACTGGTTATGTTGGCTTAAGATTCTGATGGATGTTTAGGCACCCCTGAAAGTTTGGAAAAGGATTCTATGTGTTTTTAGGATGGAACCTTTTTCTGGCTCTGACCTTTTTGGCCTTTTGGTGCTGTTATAGAGGCTAAGAAACCTTCCGTAGCTGTGCTATTCAAGGGCTTGCGCTTGGTGGTGGATTAGAATTAGCAATGGTATGTCGCAATGATTGTCCATCTCTTGTAATTTTATGTTTTGGAAGGGGAATTTTGGGAACTTACATGTTTTGAGTTATCATGGATGTATTTAATTTACGCAGTCTTGTCATGCTTGTATTTCAACCCCAAAAGCACAGCTTGGGTTTCCAGAACTTCAACTTGGGATTATTCCAGGATTTGGAGGTAAGATTTCTCAATGTACATTTATCTGTCTCAGCAGGGCTGACTTCACACTGTGGTATAGCCAATTTTAATCTTACTATGAATTATCTGGAAAATAGGTAATGATTTGTTTCCAGCGTTGAAGACTCTTAAATGAAGAAGGCGACATGCAGGGTTTTATATTTTATATTTTATTGCGAAGTTATTTGTGGCTTCCCGAGGGTTGATTTTCCCATGCTTTAAACCTGTCAGATCATTGGACTGTCATAGCTCCTGGCGTGCATGTTATTGTTGTATCTATGAATGGGTTTTTCTGCTTCTTGGCTTCGATCATGACTATATGGGGTGGCCTTCTGCACTGATTTCCATCTGCATTCATCATCATGAGCTAAAGAGTCAATGATGTGTTTTGTCTTATAAGTTGGCATGTGTTCTGTTTGATCATTATTTTGTGTCTTCGATCATGGTTTCAATAATGGATAAATCGAAAGGGTGTGAACGGACAGTGGTCTGTCGGGTTATCATCTCCAGCTTTCAAAAGAGGGTTACAGGTGTCTCCTGGGTTACTGAACTGCCTACAGTGGTCCTCTGCACTATCGTCTGCGTGATCCAAAAATAAGTTTGTTGCATGGATAAAAGTTTAATGGTTTCATGGCAAGTATATTAATGGAGGCCATGACTATGAGTTGGATTGAAGATAGTTTTATTCAATTGCAGTTCGTATACCTAAAGTAAGACTTCAGGACTTTCATCTTACGTTGTGATAACATTAGATTTGGTTCTTTGAAAAGAACTCTGTTCTTTTGGCCCACAATTCCCCTCAAATAGAAATTATCTCGTTAATTGGAAGCATACCCTTGTGTAAATCTCACTACACAAAAGGAATCATTTTTGCAAGCATAATTCTCATACTTGCAACTCATCAGAACTCATCAGCTAATTTGAGATATGATGGATTTACTAAGGGAATGAAATGCATTCCATAAGTTTTCTTTTGTTAATGTTGTGTTTAATCTTTTGAAAACAAAATATTCAGAAAGTAAATTGGATTGAAGAAAACAAGAGACATGAGAGCATGCATCTTTATACGCTCGTTATAATTGCTATAAATGTGGGCAGTGTCATAGGACAAAACAAATCCTGAGGTTGTAAAACATTGTACATGGGTCCACATTTGCTCCCATTGCGGGACTTGTGGAGAATGCATTCAAGGTAGGTATGTCACAGTTGGTAGAATATGAAGAATGAGCTCCTTGCATGTTCTCTATGATGTCAGCTTACAATTATTTGGAGATTTCCTCATTCAAATGATTTTGAATGAGTAATTTCTCCTAAGTTTAACTGATTTTTAAACTGGTATTTAGTTAGTGTTATTGAAGGGTGAAATAGAAACTGATTTTCTCTTGCAGAGAATAACAAGGATTAGTGTAAGCTTATGATAAGCTTATGGTAAGCTTACGATAAGGTTAGGATTAGTGCAAGACCTTCAAATACAAATAGGCTCTTGTATCCCTATTTCAATCACATAATTTAAATCAATATAATGTCATTTTATTAGTATATTAGAAAAATGCAATGACTATGAAATAGATCATTAGAATGGCCACTGTAGCCCAGACTGGCGAGAATTTTAGTTTATATATGCTTAAAACATAGGCACATGGAAAGGAACATCACTTGACACAGAGATGAACAGAATATATATTAGATATTAGGATTGCGTCTTAACAATGAGAATTGCAAACTGGACATGCAATAATTGAGATGCATGGTCACCAAAGTTCCAGTTATTTCTGACTTTGAAATGGTCCTTTCACAATGCACTAAAATGACATGCGAAATGCAGAAGAATCATTTTGTAGGCCTGTCTTAAAATAGATTAGTAGTTCCGTGGATGTGAAAAATAGGGATTCAATCATCAACTTCCTTAAACAAAAATTATAAATTTATAACACACCAAAAAAATAGTGCTTCATATCCCCTTCTCAATTATGTGTGCTGTGCTAGCATTAGTAATATTGTCTCTTCTGAACTTTTATTTCAAGTAGAATTTTGATTACATTTCAGAAGTGCAAGAAATCATAGAAAAATCTCCCGTAGTAAATTGAATGGAGAAATCTTCAAAAAAACTGGAAGCTGTGCCAAGTTAATATATCTGTAAAGAATACTATTTTATCCTGAGACAAAATCTGACCATGATCAGAGACACTTTGTTTAGCACAAGCTGAAAATAAATTAGAAGCAAAACATCAGGTTGGTAACCAAAGCCAAAACAAGTTGCAAGACTGTAACCCAATCTGCAAAACATCAAAAAACTGATTGTGCCAGAGTGGGATACACTGTGGGAAGCTGTGTTGTCCCATCTTTTATTACTGTCAGCTTCATAGCACCTGCTTCCATTTCCAGCAGCTCTGTCCTTGAGAGAGCATCGGCCTCTATCTTTATAATGTTATCATCAAGAGATTTGTAGCTGATTACCATTTTTAATCTTTATGGCAGTTGTTTATAGTCCTGTAGCACTGAAAGTATGGATGTTGTAGAGCTTCTTTAGCTGTTATTCTTTTGTTTCCATCCACTTGTAACATTTGTTTCAGCAAATCCACACCTTCTAGACACCCAACATTTTTAACAAATCTTCTGAGGGATGGGAAAGGCTTTCCCGGATTTGGAAATATGATATCCAACTGCTCCTTTACAGATTGCCCACGAAATAGAGGCTCACCGATGAACATTTCTGCAAATATGCATCCCATTGACCAAACATCCACTGCAAAACAATTGTATGAGGTGCGTCCCATCAGCAATTCGGGAGCTCTGTACCACAAAGTAACGTACTCCTGGTATTTATTGTTCTCAATAACACCATGCTCAGAGTCTTCCACCCTGACAGCCATGCCAAAGTCCGCAATCTTGAGGGCAGTGGCTTCCATGTTTATCAAACAGTTAGAGGGCTTAAGGTCCCTGTGTGCAACACCCTTGACCAGGTATTACATGTGTAGGCCAGGTATTACATGTGTTAAGATGGGTTTGTATGGTAACTGTATAGTTTCGTAATCTATAGGAGTATATCACACAAGGGATTAAATGGGCCTGCAATAGCTGAACATCCAGCTATTGCAAATCCTCTATTTGACAAAAAGGAATAAATATCATTTAAAAAAAATATGTAGTACAACCTAAATAAAAAGGAATGGAAATCACATTCTTCAAGGGTATGAAGTAAATACAAATAGATACTCTTTTAGGTATTCCAAAATATCCACTTTTCAAAGAAATTCTCAATCCTGCTGTTGTTTTTTTATTTTTCTTTTAACTCAGCCCACCCCTGGCAAGGGATTTATAGCTACCATCTGTAAGTCGGCTTCCAAAAGCTCACTTTTCACCAAAATTGCCTGATTCTTGTCTGAGTCAAAGCTCATAAACTTTTTTCAGCTTCCAAAGGCTCAATTTTCACCAAAATTGCCTGCTCCTTGTCCGAGTAAAAACCCTTTGATTCATAATCTCTCTTTACTCATCTTCATAAAGTGTCTTTGTGAAATGTCTTTTATATGGTAATATTAGATGTTCTTATACTGTTGTGGTTACTCTCCGATGCCCTGTCATTACGTTTCGATGGTTGTTCTCTATGATCTCGATGTGATTAATTGGTTGAAAAGGAAAAAACCAGCTGTGGGCAGCTTCTTGGCTATTCACAAGTTCATTTGATCTTAGTACTTTTATATCAATACAAATATGAGGTCTCCGTCTGTTTTTAGAAATAAGAAATTGTTAGTGGCAACCAATACGCTCAAAATACACTCAAAATGAAGGATGTAGCAGTAGCCATCATAATTTTTAACAGTAGGGCTGCTGCAGCACAGGTTGTGCACTCACAAATTGTAAATACATGGTCTGCAATGCCTGCTTTCGAGCCTCGCCAAGTAGTGTGGAAAAACCTTGCCATTCCCTTCTACGAGAGGATGATTCGACAGATCGTTGTAAAAGTTATTGTGTTTCTAACTGTTGTCTTCTACATGATTCCCATCACCTTTATCTTTGCATTTACAACTGTTAATAAACTAAAAAAGCTTTTTCCGTTTCTGAAGTCTATTGTGGGTAAAAAAGCAATTGAAGGCATCGTTGAAGCTTACTTGCCTCATCTTGCTCTGATTCTCTTTTTGTATTTCTTGCCTACAATTCTCTTGATGCTATCCAAGGCTGAAGGTAATACCTTCAAAAAGCCATGCAGTGAGAGCTTCATTTGGAAAGTATTTTTAATTTATAGTGTTCAACGTCTTCTTGGGAGTTACAATAGGTGGCACCTTGTTCGAGACCCTTAAGCAAGTTGAAAAGCAACCCAACTCAATTGTGACGCTGCTTGGTAATTCTCTTCCTTCAGTCCAGGCACATAGAAGAACTATCTGGGGCCAACTGATGTTTGTAATAAGAGCTATCTTGGTCCTCCCTCTTGTCAGAAATAGGACCCTGAAAACAGCGGCCAGACCATAACAACAATCAGATTCCATTAGTCACACAACAGTGGCCAGATTGCAGACTATCATGGGCAATTTCTATTTATTTGCAGCCTGACCAACCCATCTAAATGCAGCGATATGGAAAATAGGAGTAATTCAATTCCCATTTTCTTTTTGTACAAAGTTAAAAAGAGGCAAATGGAGTATGATGTGAAAGGGGAAAGAATGTGGGCAGTTTCAATATAATTTTAGCCTTACCAACACATGTAATTTTATGGACTGAAAGGAAGGGTTTTGAATAACCTCACCTTCTACCTATCCTTAGGTGTGGACAATCAAAATTTGCTCTAAAAACGTGTGCTCACACCATGTTCATGAGAACTGAGAACTTGCCCCTACTACGGACTGTGTTCTCCTTGGAAACTAGCAGATGTTGATGTTGGAGACATGTTCACCACAGAGGAAATTAGGGGTGAGTGCTTAACGATAGGGCTGACACAACAGGTGTTATAGTCTCTGCCTTCCAAATTTCAGAGGTAAACTCTCTATGTTGACACTTTACCATATTCACTTTAGGGAGGCTGGCATCATATACCTATTTTGAACCCAATCATGAACTCCATGGGTAGCTGTCATACGCCAATGGTGTTGCACATGGCTTACCCAACATGGGATAATATTGGCATTTGCATGGGATGAGTTGACCTAGTAATAAATTTAGGTACAATTCAGTAGCAATGATGAGTTAAACGTTAATTATGTACATGTTAAAGTTCATTACTGTTGTATGAATTAATTTTTATAAATTTAAAATAGTGAGTCTTATTAAAAGCAAGTAGAGGTGTATTGTGTAGTTGTTTTAATAATTTTTGATAGACTTTGATGTATAATATATATTTTTTTTAATTTCATGAATATGATAATTTTATTGAATAAGTTGTGGAAAATAGTATAAATATTGATTGGAAAGGGAGCTTCAACACCAGTTTTGTTACTGAAGAATTTATGTTATTCTCTTGTAATCTATAGGTCCCCAAAGCTCCTCATAGATGAGATTTCATTCTGTAACTAAATTTTACAATTCCAATTTAATAATCCTATCGGCCTCTCTTTGTACCTTTTGGGACAATTGCTAGTTATATTTATACCATTACCAATCGTCTACTAATTACAAACCGCAACTTACCAAAAATATTTTTGATGTATTTTGTATATTTTATTTATTTTGTATTCATGTGTGGAACGTTTCGGGTTAATTTAAAAAGGGCACATTTGATTTGATCTTTTTGGGAATGCTGTTTTTCTAGTGCGTGGGATTTATGGTTTTATAGTTTTAAATTGTTTTTTAATTATAATTAAAATTTAAATTTCAAAATTTTTTGTATCTGGATCATGTAAATTTTTATATTTTAAAGTTTAAAAATATTTATGAATTTCGGTGAAATTGATAAAAAAAAATCTAATAAAACAACCAAAATGTAAAAGATTTAGATTAAGTTTGGAAAATGAGTATTTTTATTTATTTAATTATTTCCACATCTAAATTATATGACTTTTCTCTATTTAAAAATATAGTTTAATAAGTAGTTTTTCTGATTAGTATAAAATATTAATGAAATTGTATTTTTAAATATATAAATAAATTTAATCTTTATTTTTTTTAAACAATAAATAATATAAATTAATAATTTAAAACTAAATTTTCGCTAATTGCTAATTAAATTTCTTTAAAAAACAAAAAAAACTTAGTTAGGCCAGGCTTGTTTTATACATCATGGTGCACTGGATAAAGGACCTTTTGCAATGATGTGGAGAAATGGGTAAGGTGTACATAGAAGTTCTTTATCAAAATTTCAAAAACAATAATACGCTTAAAACAGGGAAAGGCAAATGGGAGTGAGCGGGCCCAATGTTCCAAACCACGAAAATTGGTAATTGCGTCGTTTGATAGTTTTAGCTTTTCCTTTTTTTTCTCGGGACAAATTTCCTTTTGCTCAGATTAAGTAAGAAAATAAGGTTTCGCCTCGAATTTAATTTCTGGTTCATTATTGGTTTTTCCTTAGCATTGAAGGTTTAAATTGTTGAAGAATTAATTTATTGTTCATTATTGGTTTTTCCTTAGCATTGAAGGTTTAAATTGTTGAAGAATTACACTGTAATGTTTATCTATTTTGTAGTAATATATTTTCGTTTTACCAGAACTCTAAATTCCTCTGTTCTTAGTAAGTTTCTAAATAATTCTAAAAATTCTTCTTCTCGAATAATACATTGCCCTTAAGAGTATTTGCATGGTAAACCTTAAAAGAATAATCCTTCTAACGAACTCTACTAATCTAATCAATAGATATCACTGACTTTTCTTATTAGAATACCGTTTATAAATTTCTATTAGTGGCCATTATGCCTTAACTGAACTAGTATATATATTCTTCTCCAAACAATATACATGTCTCTATTTTAACAGTATAATTAACTTACAGAAAATTATATATATCTCTATTTTAACAGTATAATTAACTTACAAAAAATTATAAATACTTTTCTGATTCCAGTGATAATTACTGTCAAGTGTTTGAATCAAGATCGAGTAAAAATGCTAATTTTCCTCCCAACCATGAGACTCCTCCTAACCATGAGACTCGCTTTCAGGCCAAAGTCTCCCCCGAGATTTTTTGGCCTCCCCCGAGATTTTACCCACATGCAGGGTGTTCCCTGTAAGGCCAAAGTCTCCCCTGAGATTTTTTGGCCTCCCCCGAGATTTTACCCACATGCAGGGTGTTCCCTGTAAGACTAACAGCCTTAACATATTAGTCTTAACATATTGTAGCTATCTGGTCTTAACCAGACTTAACTCTTGGATTCGTTTGACATATCCTCTCCTTTCTTCATCTCAGGTATTTATACCCTTTTGATCTTTTTTCTTGAGAATAAATCTACAAAGAAGTAGTTAGGGATATGTAACTCTATCCTAACTACCTCACATATGAGAGTTATGTAATTGTCATTATCAAGACATTTGTCTCATGCATAATTTAATCAAAATAATAAATATATAAACTAAAATAATAAATATATAAACTAATAATATCTAGTATATTTACTTCAATAATTAAATATTTACGATTACTAAATACATTACATGAAAATGTGTGATTCCTTCACTTGCCTGCGACACATTATAAAGTTTAAAGAATAACACACTTAATTAGCTCCACAACAATTCAGACCTAACATTTTAAGTGTCATGGAATAAAAGGCTTGATGAAATATTTGTTCGTTGGGTACTGATTATTTTCATAAACTTTAAAGCAATAACGCACTTAATAAGCTCCACAGCAATTTAGACACAATGTTTTAAGTGAGTTGGAATGAATGAAAAGGCTTGATGAAATATTTGTTCATTTGGTCTTAATTCTTCTCTATATAGCCATATCCAATGACAAGGGAACTATCAATTTTGTTTTGTTATTTAGTTAAAGTAATTGAAATACACAGCAATTTAGACACAATATTTTAAGTGAGTTGGAATGAAAAGGCTTGATGAAATATTTGTTCATTTGGTCTTAATTCTTCTCTATGTAGCCATATCCAATGACAAGGAAATTATCAGTCTTGTTTTGCTATTTAGTTAAAGTAATTGAAATATCAAAAAAATGTATTGAATCATTTTTTAATTATTAAATTGATTTTTTTTAATTAAAAAAATTAATTTGTTATTAATATTTTAAATTAAAATATTGTGATGATGATTGATTAACATTTATTAAGATCAATGCACTCTATTGGATCTCAAAAAAAGAAAAATAATTTAATTGTGATTCTTCAAAATCTTGTTTCTATAATAAAAAGAAGAGAAAGAAGCGCTCCAAGATCACTATAGTTGGGATGGCTTAATAAGTCAATAAGATTGGAAGTGTGGCAGATGTTAGTGAATTGAGAGCAGACGTGAGTAAGAGTCAGGTAGTCGAAAAGGAAGTGTTTTTCATCTTCCACCTTCTTCATATCACAAATCTGACAAATTCTATCATCTGGTTCTTCAACTTGTCCTGACAATAAACCACACTTGTTTGTTCGAAACACGTCGACAAATGTATTATAATGTGATTTCCACCAAAAACGCTTCTCAAAAAACTTGATATGGATCACAAAAGCCTAAATTCAACAAAATTCTATCATCTTAGGGAGTCTTGGGAGTAGACCACCGTATGGTTTCACTTCGAAACTCATGAGAATTAGTTCTAATCCCAGTGATGTTCATTTTTTTCTCAGTGTTGGTTAACACTGAGAGATAATTATGGTTATGAAGGGTGGGGTTGATAACCTCCTTATAGTATCTTAACTTCCTTTTACCCTCCAACTCCTTATCATCCCATAGCTTGTCCTTGAAATTGGAGGTAATAGTATCTTTGACACTATCTTTGTTTGCCATGATGATCTCCTCCTTAATCCCCCAATGGTTGAGCCAAGATTGGGCCTCCTTATACCACCTGTGCTTGAGGTGAAGGTGGGGTTTATGAATAAAGTTAGAAGCAATTTTTGGGAGGCTCTTTGATTCCAAGTTGTAAAGCTTCTTCTTATACATTAGATATCTAAACATAGTCGTACTTTCAATGGGGGGCAGGCTAGCTTCGATCAAGAGGATAAGATTGGGAGTATTTCCCATGATCTTTATGTTGTAGGTTATGAATTACTTTTGAATCATCTGAATCTTTCTCCGTGACTCTCTATATATACTGCAACCCAAACTTCACATTTGTATAAGACAACAGGAGGTGACAAGAGTCTCAAAGATGAACCAAATGCAAAGATCGACCGACTTACAATTGTTTTCAAGCTCATGATAAACTTTCCAACCTCTAATAATCCTCTTCTCTATGTTATAATTCGAGTTAGGCTAACGAGGAAAGTCAATACCCAAATATTTATAAGAACAAACCTATTTTAAATAATGGTTATCATAGAAGAAACTACCATGGTGGTTTTTTTAGATTTAAAGATAAGGAGAGGGATCCTTATCTTTTGAAACGACAATTGGTGAAGGTTCTCATACATGAGAGTGATAGCTAGAGCAAATTTGGCATAGGGGGATGGGACACCTACACTACATAGCTCTCCCTATGTTGCAAAAGAAGGTTACTCGTTTTCTAGTGAGTTAGGCACATGTATGGAAAACTCTCACCCCCCTCTATGTGTGAATAACATAAATGCGTAAATGTTGAGAGGAGATGTTTTAATGAGCTGGAGGTGGTCAGTTAACTTGGCCACCCTTAGCTAGTAAAATAAAGGTGATGGTAAGCATTCATGTAACATAGAAATGTCACATAACAACCATTTAACTAGCAAGAAGAAAAAAATAATTGATCAGACATTAAAATGATCCCAATAATGTCTCACCCTTAGCTAGTAAAATAAAGGTGATGGTAAGCACTCATGTAACGTAGAAATGTCACATAACAACCATTTAACTAGCAAGGAGAAAAAAATAATTGATCAGACATTAAAATGATCCCAATAATGTCTCCCAGTAGACAAATCACTACAAGTCACTACAAGTCCAACACAAAATAAATCCCCACTAATTTAAACCAAGTGGGAATCATTTAACTATGGTTTAGATATAAATAAATAAATAACATAACATAAAATAAAATAAAACATAAATAAATGTAAAATTGATTAATTTATTCTTTTAAAATATTAATTATTATTATTAATTTATTCAGTATATATATAAAAATATAAAATTAAAGTTTAAAAACTATATATAATTTTTTTAGTATTATTATTATTTTTTGTGTGTTACTTAATGTGAATTCTAAGATGATTGAGATAACTATACACCTAACTTGTGGCTTGAGTAGTTGTGACTAAGTGGCATCTATAAACAATGAAAATCATCGGAGATCACATCTAATCTGGACCACACTAGCCTTTAGCATAACAAGTTTTTGTCCATAAAATTTGGAACCAATGACCTTTACAACACAAAATGTCTTACAAAATATGTTGTCCCCAACTACTCTATACCCCATGAACTTTTAATTATTATTAAAATATATGATGCAGGAGCATTCAGCTCAACATTATCATTGTATTTTAGTAGACATAGAGAGTCTTGTGTTTCAACAAAGTTGGTTTCCTAAGTATTGAATTAATATAATTATTAAGAGTTTTGGGTGATTTTAATGAGAGAAGCTAGAATAGGATTTAACTGAATATAGTGAGACATATTTGTAAATATTCTCGAATATAGGAGAATATGAGAGATTTAGGATAGTTGAGAAATTGAGGGATTTGAGAATTAATTGTAAAACTCAGATTATGAGTTAGTTCATGATTTTGTGGATTTCAGAGAATCCTTATGGATAAGGAAGAGATTTTAGGATTTTGTTGAGAGGTCTATGGATCTAAACTAGGAATTAGTTTTAGAAACCTTTTGTATAAATGTAAACCTAAAAGGTATAAACAGAGATTGATGATGAGATAGTTGGACAATGAAGGTAACTAGAGGGTGATTGTAAGCCTACAGACAGATTGTAAATAGAGGCCACTGACATTAGAAGATCAGGCCAAAGATAACTGTGTGGTTTGAGTATCGAATGATGAATTATGAATGAATCAGAGTATTCTGTATAACATATGTGTGCAGGGAGAGTCCAGGCGAATACACAAAGGAGAAGAATAATACAGAGGAACGTAATGGATCGTTGAATCCATTCGAAGAACCCAAGTAATGGTTTGGAGTGATCTTGATCAAAGAAACATATAGAGTTAAGCTCAGGAGGAGTCGCGCAACGAAACAATGGAAGGACGTGAACCATTGAAACAGTTGAAACGACAGTGAACCATTGAAGAATGGTGGATAACCCAAATGAAGAGATGAACGAAGAAATGAAGTGTTAGTGTACAAGAGCCATCAAAGCTAGAATATCAATGGCCAGGATTAAGTCGCAGCGAAGGGAGGAAGTTGTGTCGCATCGCAACATATTATAGTAGTGCGTAAACCCCAACCGCAAGCGAGTTGCAAGTGCGAAATGTGGTCTTATTGTTAACCATTAGATCGGGCGCTCAGATCAATGGTGGAGGACTGCTGGTAAATCTCGCATCACAATATTCCAAAGGGAGGACTTAACCTTGGGCCACAAGTCTTGCAATATGCGACGTTGCGATGAGTGGTATTGATTGGGCGAGGGGATTTGCAATAAGCGATATCGACTGAACTCGAGAAGGCAATGGACTCGGGTTTATTGTAGTTTGGAATCCGATGTGTTACATCATATCTAATGCGATGGAGGAAGTCATGTGTTACTGTGACCGTTGAGAATTGCGATTGTGATTGTGATAAGGCATGCATCGAGAAATGTGAAGAGACAAGGAATAAGCGGGAAATGTATGGTTATGCATGTTTTTGTGAATATTTCTATTATATGAAAATCATGATAGAAATAACGTTGATAGATAGATTTGTGGTTAAGTCCAATATAACCAATGGATAAAGAGTGGGTAAGGTTATATATGTGCGGGCATTAAGGTTTAATGAAGGGTTCATTAAAGTTATATGCGAAGGTTATGAGGGTTAACCAAAGTCTCGATTGAAATGATTGATGAAAGATATGAACTGTAGTTAGTTTATGGAATTGTTTCCACACAGGTTGATAAATCATTTCGCCGAGAATTAATAAAAAAAGCCTTAACCATTATCTGATAAAAATTTGACTCGGTAGGTCATATTAATTCAAGAGACAAAATGGTTTATGCATTTCAATATACATACAATGGATAAAAGCAAGGTTTCCTTGCATCTATATATCATTATATATATAATTTATTATTTATTTTATAAAATAAAATATAAATTGGATTATTCCAATAATCAATAAGGATAACTTTACATTGACCGATTAAAAATATGTGATTCCTTCAATGGCCTAACGCACATTATAGACTCTAAAGCAATAACGCACCTAATAAGCTCCATAGCGATGGGGACACAACGTTTTTAAGTGAGTTGGAATGATATAGTTATGATGAAATACTTTCTTCATTTGGTATTAATACTTCTATATACAACCATATCCAATAACAGAGGGAATCTATCAATCCTGTTTTATTATTTAACTAAAGCAATTGAACTATCAAAATAATATATTGAATATTTTTCATCTAAGTTTTTTATATATAATAATTGTTTTTGGAATTATTTTTTATTGATATATATTCAAACTAAAATATTACAAATTAACCAGTGTAACGATTTTGATTTTAATTTATCATTATTATAAAATATCAATATAAATCCGTTTTTAATAATTATAATCTTTAAATCACTTTAAAACTATTTATATAATATAATATATAATTAATAAATATTTAATAACAAGTATATCAGTTAATTAAATAATCTAAAAACTTATAAATAAGTTATTGAATAATTCACCCAAATCTATAAATAGAATAATTTTTTATATTTTAAAATCTATCTTGATCATGTTTAAAATTACTATCAGAAAAGAAAACGCTGTGAAACTTTCAAATTCTAAAAATGCTATCACTCTATTTCTTATATTTTTTTTTAAAGTATCTTCAATGAAAATTTTAGTGTTGCCTTTAGAGGGTGTTTCCTAGTTGCAATTAATTTTAACTATAGTAGTTAGGAAGTTTGTGATAGGGTTATTTATGAAGTGTATATTAATTAGGAAGTTTGTGATAAGGTTATTTATGAAGTGTATATTAATTAGGAAGTTTGTGATAGGGTTATTTATGAAGTGTATATTAATTAGTTCTCGCAGAGTTTAATTTCTATTAAATTATTGGTTCAAATTTTATTAGAAGGATTAAAGCTAGAGCCACTCTTGAAAAATTAAACTATTTCAAAAGCTTTTAAGTTCAATCCCACTAATAAGCTTTACACAATCTTGATCGTTCTTCCATCCCAGACAATCTTGATCTTTCTTTCCTGCAACGTTAAAGTTATTTCCCAAACAAAACAAAATAAAAAATTATAATAAAATTTATATATTTCTTTAAATTATAATCTAAATATTATTGTCGCATATACTAACGTTTCTATTTTTATTTTTAGGTCTCCCGATTGACTTATCCTCATTTTAAACTCTACTTCAAACGGGCAACGTGAATGGCATGCCCACTTCATCTCGTATAAATGATTTCCAATTTTGTTATCGATCAATGCAAAGGAATTTTTTTTTCGGGAGGGGAAAATCATATACCAAGAAATAATTCAAATTAGAAGTGAGTATTTTTTTCCGATTTGTAAGAAAATAATTTACATACAAATAATTTAAGTCATTTTTTTAGTGTGAAGGGAGAGTAGTGGTTAATATAATAATATTTATAGACATATAATCATCACGATAATTTTTTTTATTATTATGCTATTTAGAGCGAATTGAATTTGGGTCAGAAAGATAACAATTATTCTTACTAACCACCCAAGATAATCTCAATAAAATTATATAAAATGTTTTATTTTAATATATATTTAATTAAAAAAAAAAATGAATATTAAAAGGTAAAATACAGAATGGTTTAAAATTAAAAGAAATCTATACATTTATAAAATTATATTTATTATAAGATGTAACTTAAAATTAAAAAACAAAATTAAGTTACAAAATTAGATTTATTAATAAAATGTAGGTAATAAATTCTAGAAAGAGATTAAAATAAAGTTATAGTAATAAATGTTTAAATAAAGGGAAATGTTAAATATTAATTAACCAACATAGATTCATTTTTTTTATTTAAATTGTATTTTTTAATGTTTAGAGATCACATAACATGTCCATTGAGTCACTCATAGAGCACAATGTTTTTATTATTAATATAATTTAATATACTTCAATTTATTCATATTTAATATTTTATTCATTACCCCTTGATATTTGTTTTTGTTAAAATTCTTACTATTTTTTTCACTTAAATTTTCCAGAAATTATATTTATATATATATATATATATATTTATATATATATTATATAGATTTTTTTATAAGGGGACTTAGCTTTTCTTTAAAGAATATTTTGGTTTTATTTTAAGATATACTTACACATTGCCTTCACATTAGGATGTAGAATGAGAAACAATAGTGGGGGAAGCCCCCCGCACACCCCTAGTCAAGGACTAAAACCCAACCACGGCTGAAATAAAAAACCTTTAAACAATTAGGAAGGTAATCCGGTTCTACACTCAACACTTCGATTTTTTTTTTCCTTTTATACCAATCTAATAGATAGATAGAAGAAGAAACCACAGAATAACACAATTTGGTATGAGTTGTTGTTCAATAAATTGCATTGATTCAATTGCTTGAAACTACATGATTAAATAGACTGGAAATCACTAAAAATAAATATGTTAATCTTAACTCACACATACATGGCTGACACTTCTAAAATTAGAACTCTAACATGAATGAGAAATCCTAAATTTAAATTGTATGTGAACTCCCCAAAATTACTTGCTCTCAGAGTGTAAATAAGAATAATTATCTCCAACCATTTATAACGAGTAACAAGAAATAATGGAAATGTATAGGGTGATGCAAAGGACATCCCTTGAATGATTATGAAACAATGTTTGATTGATACATGTTTCATGGGTAAGTATGGTGGGTTAAATAAAAGTCTTTTCATGGAATAGGGTGGATGGAACATTTCCCATAATAACTTGAACCTGAATATTTTCAAGAAAGGCTTTGCTTGCGAATTTCCAAAATTGTTGTGGATAAAAAGGCATGGAAAAAGATAACATTGGAAAAATAAATAATGTTTTCAGAAAAAACACATGCAATATTGAATTCTTTACACTAAAAAAACACCAAATTAATAACCAATACCAGAACATAGACCTCAACTTAATTATAGATAATGATACTAAAAAAGGATAATTATAAATAATGATACTAAAATTCCAGGAGTATATGATTTGAATGTTTCATTTAAATTTCTAAATGACCATCCTAGTTCTCGCCAAACACTGAGCTCAAATCACATCAAAGTTAAATATTGCATGAATATATTCTAATAGAACATATATCACATAAATGTACAATTTCAATTATAAAAAAATATATTTACTTTTAAAAAAATCTTAATTGTTTATTTTGTAGGTAAATTTCCACATCAATTTCTTAAAAGTAATGTTTCTATGTGCTGTTGCGAGGCATTATTGTGAATTCCCAAGCATCAGTTTAGAAGCAAGCTATTGATTCTTAAATTATGTGTTGGAATTGTGTCATGTATAAATCATAGTTTGTCGAAATAAAAGATCTAAGTCATATATATAATTGCTTTAAGTATAATTTTGTGTTATTTACACAATCTCTGTGCTCTCTATTTTTTCTAAAGTTGGCATCAGAGCGAGAAGGCTCAGATTTGAGAGGTAAGATTTGGATTGTTAAAGCCCTACAATCTGGTTTTGTGGGATTTGTTTGATTTAAAGTCGTGTGTGAGGGACGGATAGAAATAATATGATAATTCCGCTGGAATCTTCACATCCAGCGTTGCTTTAATCATGATATGCGTGTGGATTTTGTTGCTCGCCGAAGGTGAGGGTGTGAGAGACAACGTATGATTGCTGTCGTTTGAAAGACTGTCTAAAATAACATTGTTGAAGGAGGAGGATCCAGTCGTAAGAATGGTAGAGGAGATCCACTATTACATGCCATCTTGTTAATTTTTCTGGTGCCACAGTTGTGACAAAGGTAAACGAATTATCGCAATTTTCAGACGTGCCAGGAAGTGAGCAGCGTCAAGATTCGTAGCATTTTTCCAGTTTCATCGGGACGGTGAATTCAATGTTGTGTCCAAAAATAAAAATAAAAAAAAGGTTGTGAATCTCAGCACGTCGACAGTAGGGTTGAAATTCACGCGGGCTTCAGGGATATAGAGGTTCCACAATCAACAAAGTCATGGATCATGAATCCTAAGGTTAACTTCTTGTGCATTAATTGGTATGCGGTGACTGTACGCATCTAAGCCTGTCTCAGATCCACCGTGAGTATGCAGAGATTGATAGGCCATTAGTTAAATCGACCTTTGAAATGAAATTAAGGAGCCACGACTCGTGTGACGGTAAATTTTCTCAAGAAGAACATGCTTCAGTTTTTGCCTTTCTGAATTCGATTGGGTTCAATTTGATATCTTTGATATTTGGCCTAAAGTGCACAAAAGTCAAATTGCTGACAGCAGTGTGGCAGAAAACCGATATCAAATCTAAAAGAGCTAATATGGATTTTTTACTTTTAGTGAGATTTAATGGGATGAATTTTCATACATGGAAAGTTAAAATTCAAATGCATGTTATGGATAAAGTTTCGTGTAGTAAAAGAAGGGAAAAGGCTCCTACTGATGTCATGATTTTAGTTGAATGACAAAATAAGGAAGAGTTTCGTGGAGTATAGTAAAAGAAGGGAAAAGGCTCCTACCGATGTCATGATTTTATTTCAATTCATGATTTTAGTTGAATGAGAAAATAAAGAAGAAAAGGTTAAGGTTATAATTGTAGTGGATATTTTAGATATTCAGATACATTTTATTGATTTAGGAAAATCAATCTATAAAGTTTGGAAACATTTGAGTAAGTTATTTGGAGAAAAAGCTATGAATGTAAAGTTTTGTTTAAAAATGCAGCTCTTTAGTCTCAAAATGTATGATGAGACCTCTCTATAATCATATAGATGAGATAATGTCTCCCTTTAGGCAAGTAGCTGAAATTAGTGCCAAGATAGATACAGATAATGATAAAGAAATTCTATTAAATAGCTTATCTCATAAGTATACCAACATTGTATTCACATTAATTCAAATGTCCTCTCAATCATTAAAAGGAATAGTATCATCACTTTTAGCTCAGGAAAAAATGGCAAATTCAGAAGGATCAAATGTTGGTGGTCAACATGAACTTGCACTATTTTCCAAAGGAAAAATGAAAAATAACCAAGGGAATATAATGCTTCTATTGTCACAAATATGGACATACAGCTTGGAATTGTAGAACTTATGCGAGGGATCCTCTGAATGGCAAGGAAAATGCAAACATAGCCAACTTGGATGTTTGGTCAAAATCAGATAGTGATGAGGGACCACCAGAACCACCTGTCAAACAATTCTAAAAGTAACTCCTCCATAGCCAGAAAGAACTCCATGCAAGTAACCATCAGGCGTGCCAACCACATAATCACCATAAGTCTCAACATACCCCATTGGCCCAAAACCTCCTGTATACCCAACATCGCCCCAACCAACCAAAAGTTGTGGTGCACCACCATATCAACCCGCTCCAAGATTTGAACTGAAAACCCCCACTCGACCACTAAACCCTTGACCTTGTTGGCCCCCCATCTTCTAGCAAATAACCTGAGTCTTACTCAACACTTTTAAGTAGCCCGTTGGAGTCGTCCATCAGTCCCTTATCACCATTTCTCTCTACACAGTGGTGCCTAGCCTCCCGTTGCCCGTTGTACCATCAAACCCTCGGCGTCCTTAGCCCCCTATTTTCTAGCAAACAACCTGTCTCACTCAACACTTTTAAGTTGCTTGTCGGAGTAGTTCGATGCTCTCTCATCGTCATCACTCTCTACATAGCAGCGCCCAACCTCCTATTGCCCAGTGGACCACCAAACCATCGGCCTTATTGCCCCAAATCATCTAACAAACAACCCAAATCTCACTCAACACTTTAAAGTCGTTTGTACCTCCCTCATTGTGACTTGTTCATGACATATTTATGTGTTCTTACACCTTGTTTCTTCCATATAGTTTTTATAGTTGTGCATTATATTTTGCATGCATGAATATATCTGCGATTAAACCTTACATATTTTTTTAATTTAATTATTTCTCATATTACAAATAGTAAATATGAAATTTATATCTAATAATTTTATTTTAAAATATTTTTATAATTTAATTATTATTAGATATTAGAAAATAATGTTATTCATAAATGTAATTAAGTTATCATTATTAAAATATATAATAAATTAGTAATTTTTAAAATAATAATTAATTAAGAAAAAATTTGTTTTTTTTTTCGAACATAATTTTGAGTTATCAGCGTATTTCTTCATACTTAACCTCCTTAGTTCTTCTATTTAAAAGAAACCAAATTTTAATTAAATAATTATTTAAAAAAAATTATAAATTTATAAATAAAATTTTAGCCATCATTATGTTTTTAAAAATTGAATATCATTTCTAATTATAATGTAGCATATTTATTTAAAAAATATAAAATTAAGTATCATTTTAACCTAACATCTTCCCATCGCTTAAATCTTTCCATGACTTCAATTAAAAAAAACTGAACCAAAAAAATATTATAAAATTAAACATTTGGACTATGGCCTACATGTCCACAAGTAAACGTGGACAAATGCATAACTGACGACTTTTATCTTTTACTAATATTTTTTAATTTATTGCCAGAAATACTGCGGGAATTGTTCCAACGGTTAAAGGTGGTTGGAATTTGGACTTTGTTGATAGTGGAAATAGTTACACAACCATAATTAAAAATAATAAAATTATGAAATTCAACTATTTTTTCTACGGAATTTTTCAAAATATAACTTGAATTTCAGTGACTTTCTGTAAAAAAGGCATAAGAGCTAACCAGCCTGCCTTAGGGCATTAAATGATTGGTTAGCTGCATGCCCTTTAACTTTATAACACATCCGCGCATAATTAGATAAATGAAAAATAATAGAGTGTGTTATAAAGTTAAAGGGTATGCAGCTAACCAGTCATTTAATGCCCTATGACAACCTGGTTAGCTCTTGCCATCGTTAGACTCCCGCCAAAATCGCTCCGCAGGATTTTCCCTCGTTTTCTTTATGTTCGCTCATACGGTTCACTGGTTTTTACCGCAAGATTTGATTTTCCTGTGTTTATAGCGCAATATTTTCAGTGTTTTCTGCTTAATTTGGAGTAATTTTTGAATTTGTAGTGGAATTGATGGATATTTTTTCCAATATTCCAGACGAAATCAGTCGAGAGTGCTTGCTCAGAGTCTCTTACAGGTCACGTGATAACCTCAAAGCTGTTTGCAGAAGCCGGGAGGCTATGCTCAGTAGCCCACGGTTCTACGAGGACAGAGATCTCTGGGACTAGCGAGCAGTTTATATGTTTGATTCAAGCCCTTCTCAAGGGTAGTTGTCTGAGAAGAATAAGGGGCTTATGGGTTGACTCTATATGACCCTCTGCAGGGCGCTTGGGATCGGCTTCCTTCAATTCCCCAATTTTCTGATGGGGTTCCCCTTTTTTTGTGAGTGCGTTTGGGAAGATCAGAAATTGGTTATGATTTGGGGATGGAATCCCTGCCGCTAGGAGGCAATGAATTCGGTGTTTATCTATGACTTCAGCACAAGTAAATGGCGTTGCGAAGCAGATATGGCGAGCAGTGTTCAAAATTCAACAAGTCACAACCCCGTCAAAAGCCCTCCAGAGAAGTGTTAACCGAAAATCAGCAGTAAAAAAATTTAAATTTCTAATTTTACAAGTTAAAAAAAAATTAACTAATATTTTAAAATGCCGTAAGAAGGGTTGCCAATCTGTTAGGACATTTCTAAAACTTAACTTACAAAATTTAACCGCCTTGTTCCTCCACAACCTAATTCTAATTTATAAGTGCTAGAGTCTAAAGTATGCCATTACTTGGGGCAGGAAGTTGTTGAAGGAATAATTAAATGTAATGTAGCATGGATGTTGTTGGATTACCATCCACGTCCAACCTTCTTGAACTCAATAAATAAATATAATGGAGCCCGGAGGTTGTTGGATTAGCATCCAACCCTTAGTACAACTTTCTTCCTTGTTAATCAATGAAAATATATTTACATGAGGGTTGTGATAAAAAGGCTTGGTCCCTCTCATTTGGTAACTCTTCAATGTTCACAACTCAATTGGATGTTTTATACAATGGAACAGATCCCACCCATGAGGAAGGTTAATCTACCTTGCTGCATTCTTTTATATCAATTCCTTTGATTTGCTTATTCGGTGGGGTTATTGGTTGAGGGTTCAAACCCTATGTCCAAGGTTTAAAAAGTTTTGTAAAATTTTTACTACAAAACATAGTATTGCGTATATCTTACGTCTATCTTGAAGTAAGGGTGTAGAACCTAAGGGCTGTGCGAAGCGGGTTGCTTACGTCTATCTTGAAGTAAGGGTGTAGAACCTAAGGGCTGTGCGAAGCTGGTTGCTTACGTCTATCTTGAAGTAAGGATGTAGAACCTAAGGGCTGTGCGAATATGGTTGCTCGACCAAAGGGAGAGCTAGAAAGTCCAGTGAAAAAACCCGTTGATTCAAAGCGAACTTGGGAAGAGGAAACTTTGATTATGAACCAATCCACTTGTTTATGATTTCGAAAAACTACTAATATATATATATATATATATATATTCCTTGCCGAAATAAGGCTAAGACCATTTAAGAAAACAAGGACATCAGAATTTCAAATTCCAACATGGTTTCACATATATTTCTCTGCATTAGACATTCTTTTTATTGTCCTGCTTTAGTTTTGTTTGTTTTAAAACCAGATCCATGGTCTCTTCTACCATTTCTTTTTGTTTTTATACCATTTCTTTTTGGTTCTGTAGAAAATAGATCCACACTGAAATTCAATTATCTGCTGGGTCGGTAGCTATTGGGATAATAGATATAAAATAAGAAACAAAATTGCAAAACAGATTTAATACACATTGACACAATTATATACCATAAGTATTCATAGTTAAGTGTTTGGAAATAGAGAAGAACATTAATTTTGAACATATTATTCAATATATTACAACACTACGCTATTTTCTCCAACTTTATGATTATCTAATGCTCTTCAACATGTTTGTAGCCATTCTTTAAATCAAATACGAAACAGAACACTAAAGTGGAGATCTTTTATTTATGGAGTTTTGGGTTGGAACTTGGCAAAACTATTTTTAAGTTATTTAAAATTTATTTTGAATGTTTAAATGAGTTTAAGTAAGCTAATATAAAAGTTTTTATACATGAGGATTGTGTGGAGTTGATAAATCGAATTTAAAATTATAACTAATTCTTGTTAAATTTTGTACAAATTTGATTAAAAAAAATAGCAAAAGATTTCTAACATAGAGAATCATTAGAATAATGCAAGGGTATAGATATTCAGTGGAGATCCTCCACTCACAAGGGACTTTTCTATAAATAAGGTGGTTGTTTCATATATTTTACTATCAATGAAAATTTATTGTTTTTTTTTCGTTTGGAAAAAAAAGGTAACTACTAAAATGATACTTTATAGCTAGTTTTAGCCTTTGGGAATGCATTAATTTTGTGAGCTACAGGCAACATTGACTTGAATATTGAAATGGATATGAAGTTGTTATTTATTTTATTCATAATAATTTTGAATTGACTTGAATATGGGAAAATGCAATTCAAATAACAAAACCGTATAAAATTACATATCTCATATGACTTAGAATTCTAACATATTGCATAAACCTTTGGCTAAATTGTTGTTAATCATCTTTAAGTGGTTTTTCCGGGCTTATCTATGTCCAACCATTGTGATGTTCATAGTCAAGTTCATTAAATTTCACTGTGCAATGGTACAGGTTTGCTTTTGGTTGAAGGACCCAAAAGAAAATTTTCTTGTTTATGTGTGTTTAATGTTAGTGAATGGAACTTTTTATTTGATGTGGTAGGAATAAGCTTTGATGTAGAAATTTAGAATAAATAGCATTGGTGACTTTCATTACCCATTTTCAAATCCAGATTACGCCCTACATTTGATGGGATTTTAATTATAATGAGGTTGGGCTGGTGCACAAAAAAAATGGCCAAAATTGAAGAATTACAAAAGGCATTTGCCTGATATAAATTTCAATAATACATACACCAAATACTTTAATTTCAAAGGCTCAAAATGGAAGGATTACAAGAGGCATTTGCGTGATATAAATTTCAATAATACCTACACCAAATACTTTAATTTCAAAAACTCAAAATGGAATATGACTTAAATTTTTTTATATAAACTTTAGAATAAAATTTTTCCTATTTAAATGTTGAAAATATATTTTCTAATCCTTCATAATGTGTTTCTTTCTATGATAGTGCACAATCTTTTGGATAGATAAAGAATATGACAGTGAAAAGTTCTCTAAAACAGGAACAAGAAAAATGAAGAGAATGATTAGTTGTGTGTTTCATCCGCGTAACAGGCCATATCATGTTGATCATGTGATAGAATTGATAAAATAAAAGGAATATTGGATAATGGTACAAGTTTTTATTGGAATGGTTAAAATGAAAAGAATCTTTAAAATAAAAAGAATAATATAATTTAATAGTAAAAGTAATTGTTAAAATTATTAACTAAAGAGTGATAGAAGGGCCGTGGTTACACATATAGCCATTGTTAAGCTCCGCTGACATTAGTAGGAATTATTTGTTATATTGGGCTAACATCAATAAGAATTATTTGTTAGGTTGGGCTGACATTAATAGCAGGAATTATTCTCTGCTTAATTATCTCTTGCTTTTTAAAGGGTAATGGCGAAGGGTAAAGCGACAGTGTGGGTTGACAAGATATTTGTGAGCGGATGTACCAGCCGTTGGGATGAGCAGGGGATTTACATGTTGGAGAGCCTGTGAGAATAATGCAGAAATAGAATTAGTTAGAATTAGTTGTGAGTGGTTGAACAGAATTAGTTATGAGTGGTTGAACAGAATTAGTTGTGAGTGGTTGAACAGAATTAGTTTTGTTGTAATGAGTTTCCTATATAAGTGTGATGTAATTGAGCAAATAGAATTAATAAAGTTGTGTGAGCTTTGTCTCACGTTTGCTGGTGTTCTGCCTGTGTATTTGTTTAATTTTCTATTTTAGTTTGGTATCAGAGCAGAGTATTTTATTTTGTCTGCGCCTCTCTCCTCTTCGCGGGCAGACTCTGCCATTAGAGTGTGCGCAGTGAAAGTATGTTGTGTGGATCAGCTGAGTGAATAAGGTATTGAAATCGGCGTTCTCCGTAGTAAGCCTGCGAATCTTGTCCACGGGAGACTCGTCAACGGTTTTCATTAAAGGATTGCAGCCCATAAGCTCCAGCTGCTGCTGCCTGTATCGCCGAAGCTTGCACACTGCGTCATCACCTCCTGTGACGTCGGAATCGGCAGAACTATTGTATCGTAAGCCCTGCATACTTTCTTGATCTTAACAGCAAGAAGATACTTCTTGTTCTTGCTCTCGTATGTCCTCGGCTGAACTGGGTTTTGAAAACAGTTTTTTGTTTAAAACGGTGGCAGCGGATTATCAGTTTTTTTTTTTTTAAACAGTGGCAGCATATTATTAAGGTGTTTTTGTGGTGCATTTTTAAGATCATGTGCAGCGTTTTATGTATTAACCAGTTTTCCTGGAGCAAGTTTGCAAGTTTTGTTTGAAGTTTTTTTTTTAAATAGCATGTGTAAGAAGCTTGCAATTTTGGAGAAATGGCTAATCCCCTTGCAGATTCATATTTAAATGCATCTACAAAACTTGATGGAGAAAATTATGTCCATTGGAAATTTAATATCATAACAGTACTGGAGGCATACAATCTCTGGCCGATTGTCAAAGGTGATGAGACCAAGCCTCAACCTCCTAATGCCACTCAGGATTGGGAGAAGCGTGAAATGAAAGCAAGGGTGCTGCTACATATGTCAGTGAAGGACAATATTATTCCTCACATTCGGGACTGTGAAACTTCAAAGGCAACATGGGACACCCTCAAAGGTTTGTATGAGACTACTAATGCAAACCGTATTTTATTTTTAAAAACAAAGCTGCTATCTATCAAAATGGATGCCAATGAAAGCATTAGCAACTTTGTTTCCCGAATTAAAGATTTCAGTGATAAGCTTGGTGATATTGGTGAAAAGGTTTCTAGTACAGACTTGGTAACTGTTGCTTTAAAGGGGTTAGTCCCAGACTATAAAGTTTTTATTTCAGCTCTCTCAGCTAGACCGACACCTCCTACATTTGAAGAATTGGCTGGAATTCTTCTTCAAGAAGAAGAGCGCATGAAAATTTTTGACCTGGAGTCAAATGGTTCTGATTTGGCTTTGACTGCAAGAGGCAAAAGACCATTCCGAGGGAGACCATGGGACAGGAACAGAGGCCGTTTTCAAGCAAAGCAGAAAGGTATGGCACCTCCTGATTCTTATGTTAAAAGGAACATTGAATGTGATTATTGTGGAAAACCTGGACATCTGGCTAAAGATTGCTATAGGAGAAAGAATAATGAATCAAATCAAAGACATAGCAGGCATAATGGAAATTACATAAACAGAGACACCTCAGTGAATGATGGATTTAAAAATCTTAAGTTATTTCTTTTTTATGCTGCATTGTCTGCTGAAACTGATGATGAGAATGCTTGGTTCATAGATTCTGGTGCATCGGCACACATGACTTGTAATAAAGAATGGTATGATAAATATTATGAGAAATCTGATGGTACACACATTTACCTAGGAGATGACAGGTCACTTAAAGTTCAAGGCTATGGCATAATAAATGTATACTTACCTAATGGACAAATGCGACAAATTCATAATGTGATGTATGTACCTGCTCTTAAAAAGAATTTTCTATCTGTTTCCACTATCACTGATAATCATTTAAAAGTAGAATTTGGTAAATTGGGGTGTATAGTGAAAGATGTTCAGGACCACTACAGGGTTGTTTCTACAGGTACCAGGGTTGGAGGATTATACAGATTGGATGTGACAGTGAAGCGCCATGTTGCATTGACATCCAAAGAGACATCGACAACAGAATTATGGCATCACAGGTATGGGCACCTAAATTACAATGATTTATCGTTGTTACAAAGGAAATCAATGGTTGAAGGTCTTCCTGTTATGAAGTGTGAACATTTACCATGTGAAGCTTGTGCACTTGGTAAGCAGCATAGAGAGGAGTTTCCTGTTCATACTGAGAAACGAAAGTATGATATACTTGAATTAATCCACACTGATGTATGTGGACCTATGCAAACTAGGTCTCTTGGTGGTGCTTCATACTTTGTTATTTTTATTGATGATAGATTTAGGTATACCTGGGTCTATTTCATTAGAAGGAAAAGTGACATATTTGAGTATTTTAAAGAGTTTGGAAATATGGTTGAAAAACAAACAGGAAAGTGCATTAAAATACTCAGATCTGATCAAGGGGGTGAATATAAATCAAAAGCATTTAACACCTATTGTAAATCTAATGGAATTCAACAACAGTTCACAGTGCCACATACCCCTCAGCAAAATGGTGTTGCTGAGCGATGGAATCGAACCTTGGTGGAATCTGCTCATAGTATGCTGCAAGGTAAGAACATCTCTAATGGTTTTTGGGCAGAAGCCATTAATACTGTTGTTTATCTGAAGAATCGATGCCCCACTAAGTAATTAGTTTTTCAAACTCCTTTTGAGGTTCTTCATGGTTATAAACCTGATGTGAGTCATTTCAAAGTCTTTGGATGTACTTCTTTTGCTCATATTCCTAAGGCTAACAGAAGAAAACTTGATGCCAAGTCCATCAAGTGTGTTTTCATTGGATATTTTACGGATCAGAAAGCCTATAAATTGTTTGATCCAAGTTTCCATAAACTATTTGCAAGTCGTGATGTATTGTTTCATGAGCAGACTGATAAAAGTAATACAAAGAATGATACATGGCATATATCTAATGATGCACATATCAAGCTTGATACTTTGATTAAGCAGGAATAGGAACAGGTCCAGGTACAGGTACGGGATCAGGATGATAGCAGCAATACGAGCACATCTAGCAGCAGTGAGTCATCACAAGGGGGTGATTCACCTCAAAGTCGACGAATCATGGATGGAACACCCACAGCCATTGAAGCACCAAGAAGGTCGTCCCGACAGACTCGGCTTCCTGCAAGGTATAGAGACTATGCCTTAATGTCTAATATAATGAATGTTGAAGAACCAATTGATTATGAGCAGGGTAAACAACATGAACCATGGATTAATGCTATGAATGATGAGTATGCTTCT